>RJWT010004640.1:0-32806 GCA_004365215.1 Cuniculus paca
ATTTATGCATATCCCAAATAACATATCGATAAACACTACAGATGTGAATTGTATTCTCATAAGGTTAGGACAGTGAATAAAATACAGATTTTTTTTTAAATTGTAAAAAAGAATATATATATATATATATATATATATATATCTAAAAACACTGTAAAAATACCAAAATTTGGACACAAATTATACAAAATGAAACTACCTGTATATTTATGACTTAAATAAAATACAATGTATGCAGAGTGCATACATTTGATGTGACATTGAATATTTGAAAATAACTAGAACTGTCTTTGGAGATATTAAACCTCACTTAAAAACTCTTAAGATTAACATGTAACTTTTTGCTGCTATTTCTCTCAATCTGTTTCCATTATAAAGGCCATAAAACACAACTATAACAATATAAACAATTATTCCTTTTAATTCTATTAACTTTCCTATAATCTCTTACAAGTACTTTTGGAGAACTGTATTTAGACTTTCTAACAGAACTGCCCAACTATTTACAAGTTATTTTATAATAGCTGTGTTTGGCAAGGACTATGACAACAATTAGCTTTTGAAGGAAGAGTATAAAAAAATGAGGAACCATCTAAGCAGTCAGATAAGTGACATCACCTCTGCTACTAAGAAAATGACAAACAGGCCTGATCAACTTTACATTTTTTCCTTGATCACTGTAATGGCTGATACATTGTGTGAACTTGGGCAGTCTAGAAGCTTAAGTAGGTGATTCAGCACTTCTACATCCTAGGATGTAGGGGACCCACCTTAGGGTGGGTAGCCTTTTATAAGGGAGGAAAAGAGGCTTGCTTCACCCATTTTGCTCTTGTTGCTTTTGCTGTCTTCTGCCACCATCAACAGTTGCCTCTTTGCCATACCACCCTGCCTTGAAACCAGCTAAGTATGGACTGAAACTTCTACAAACTGTGAGCTAAATAAACCTTTCCTTCCTTAATTTTGGCTGTTGAGTATTTTGTTTCAGCAATGAGAGAAAAGTAACTAAGACAACCACCTTAATATCTTTCTGTCTCTAACTCATTAAGGACTCATTAGGGACAGTTTGACAGTACAGTAGTAAAGAGCAGGCCATTCACAAGAGATTTCTTGAAGTGACGATGAAGGATAGAGTTAGTAAAGGAAGCTATGTTCTAGCACATCTGTAGCAACAGTTGATTCTTAGCAAATACCTGCCAAGTTACCACTTCTGAGCAACTACTGTGATCAGTCCTGCTCTGTGTGT
The DNA here is from genome assembly GCA_004365215.1 of Cuniculus paca. Classification (NCBI taxonomy): domain Eukaryota; kingdom Metazoa; phylum Chordata; class Mammalia; order Rodentia; family Cuniculidae; genus Cuniculus; species Cuniculus paca. Next base: position 1,244 of record RJWT010004640.1, read on the forward strand.
CACAGATGGCATTTCACATAACTTTCCCTGCAACCCTTGGAAGTTGCTTTCTTTCCCTTCAACCCAATTGGTCTAATGTTCAATAACACAAAATTAGGATTTGGTTTGCGACACAGGTCCCTGTAACAGCACACTGTCAACCACTGGAGGCTGGTTGTCACCTACACTTTTCTTCTTCCAAATTAGAAAATTCAATCTAAGGATTACTTTTTACATAAAACTTAATCCTATTTATCCATGCTTTTTCATAATCTATTCTCCACCAAAATGCAGTTTATTATTACTTTCAATAAGAAGGAATTAGAAAATAAACTTGGTGTAAAATACTCATTCATTTAACAAATCCTTGTCTTGAAATGCCTGGTAAGTGCTAGTCTTTGGCTCAGGCCTATGACCAAGGACACAGGGATGAATACAGAAAGGAAGCCTCCTTCCACTGAGAGCTTGCAGTCCAGCAGTGATTTAAGGCATCAGGTACTCCCTTTTATCTCATCTAAATAGTTGACTTAGAGTCTAACAATGAGTTCTCAATCTCTCTTTCCCTCATAAAATAAAGAAGCACCCTAAAACTTAATTTTAAGAAATCCAGTATATATGAATTTAAAAATCCCTTCAAATGAGGTAATACATTTATAGTCCACAAATATTCCTTATTGCACCAAATATTCATTTGATGGAATTAAGGTACATATTAATAAAGATAAACAATTCAATGTAATCAACTCTAACAAGGTGACATCTTCAGGTCCAGGATATTTGTGCATTCCGGTGCACACCTGCACGTGGGAAGCTGGATGTACACTTGTCAGAGGGCAGTGCAGCACCTGCCTCAGGGGTGCTTAAGGTTCTAGGGCTTGGATTCCACACACACATTTAGGTGGCTCCACTCTGAAGAACTCTAAAGAAATAACATTTCATTTTTCTTAGTAGGTTTAAGGTATTAACAAGTTGTTTTTGACTCTTCCTCTTTTGCTTGCACCTTAACAATTTCATAACCACACACGGGTTAATGATATAAAACATGAAGTGTAAAGCCCCACAAGTCCAAATGCTAACTCTGAGACCTCAGAGGTGGTGGATTCATTGATTGGGTGCAGTTTCTTCATCTGTAAAAGGAGAAACAAGAACTCACTTCATAGAATAATTTTGCATAATGTATTAGAAATATGACTAGGGTTTAAGCACTCAGTACACGTTAATGTTAGAATGGTACCTGGGGGGATTACAAAAGAGGGGTACAAAAGGGGGATTGTGAGGTACAGAAATGTCCTTATAAAATCTGCACTCATACTCATTTGCCTTAAGTCACAAAAGCTCTGTCAAGGAACTGTATAAGAAACAACAGTCACAAAAGAACGACTTACCATATTAATAACTCAGCAATCTCCCCAAAAGCTACACTTTTCTCGGGAGGGCTGGTGTCTAGATTGGACAATGTCTTAGTCCAAAAAGTCTAGGTAAGGGTACTTTATAAGGTCTTTCTCCAAATCAATCCAGAAACTACCTCTATTTAAAAAAAATTAATTTCCATGTTATAAATTATTTCTCTCTAATCTAAGGAATATTAATATCGTGCAACTGTAGAATGATAAAGCCTTGTGAAAAAATATGAAAATGAACATTTTCCCCGTAACTCTGAAGGTATTTTAGAGTATACTTCCTAGTAATTCAAACTCCTATTCAGTAAGGTATGAAAAATAAAAGCAAACACATTCACAGAATTCCAAACATCATTGCGAGCCTTTAAGTTTTTCTTTTACTAGAGATCAACTTTTAGGAAATACATTAATTCATCCACCAACTATCTGTTGAGCACATACTACATGCCAAGTGTCACACAAGGTACAGTTTCTCCAAGGGAATATGTCTTTCTCACTTTCTGAAATACTTCCTCCATAAAGGCAAACCTTACTTATCATCAAAAGGCCCTCTTAATGCTGATGCATTTTTACAATGACACCATTAGGGAAGGCTCAAGCACATATGAAATATGTGTTTCTCAAAGTGGGATTCCTATGTCCACATTGATACTCAAGGATGGCCTAAAGGACTGGCAAAATCATGAACACACATGGTAAGAACTTACTGCAAATATTTTACACAGGTTATATAAAAACATTTTTAAAATAAACATATTACAGGGTGCAGTATTTACATGAAATGTTCAAGTTAGAGATTTAAAGAAACTTTGATAAGACTAAGATTCAGCTGGGTATATATTCCAATTTTTACTCTAGAAATTAGACATTTTGGTAAAAGTTTTGGAACTATAAACCACATTAAAATGTGTGCTAAAAGCAAATCTGCCTGACTGTTGAAGTATGTATTTAATGAATAACTAATACACATCGACTTGGTAATTCAGGGGAAGACAATTGCCATGAGTACCAATAGTTGTGTCAAAGTATCATTTATAAAAACTATGGGTGGAAAAAACAGTTTTCCCCCTACAGTTTATTGCACTAAAAATAAGTGCCGGAGTACTAGAAGAAAATTTCCAGTTAAATTTGTTTTGTTTTTTGTTTTGTTTTTGTTAAATCTCTGTGCTTTACCACTGCTAATAAACACAGGGAGAATTTCACTAACATCTTGAAGAATCACCCTGTTATGTATTTAATGATCAATCAATCCTTCATCAATTCTCCCTGACAATATAAACTAGAACTAGAGACAAGTAAGTATCCCTATCCTCATTCCGGGACTGACTTTATTTATGAGTACAATAGTGAGGCCATATGGGTAGCACAATTAAAATTTAGAATCCCTTCAATAATAGCACTGATCCTCTCATGACTAAACAGCTTGTAAGAGCTGCTCCTAATACAGAATTAGAAGAACTATTTCTTCATTAACAAACAAAGGCAATCTCACATAAATTAATCTAGAGGATAGAAATACGTCAGATTACTCTAACTTTGAAATTTCTGGTACAAGTAACAGTAATTGCAGTAATTCTTCGATTTGCAAATCAGTAAATTAGTAATTCTTATGCTTTGTAAATACAAAAGTCTTTAAAAAATGTGAACAAGCCAAATCCAACAACAGCCAAGTGGGGTCTATCCCAGAGATCCAAGGATGATCTTCAAAATGAAAAAAGTATAATCACCACAATAAGAGTACAATAGAAATCATACAATTATTTGAGTAAATATATCAAATCATTCAATAAAACTGAATTACCCACTTATGTAAATTAACCTCTTCTCAAATAAGAATAGAAATAAATATCCTAATATGATTAAAAATACTGTACACAGAAAAAAACATAGAAAACACTGTTAATAATGAAAAGAGATCTTAAAAGTATTTACTTTTATCCAAGGATTTCCTATCACTAATATTATCATCAATTTTATCAGCTTAATAACAAATGGAAAAATAAATATAAGATATAATTACTGAAAACATTCAACAAAATTACCAATATGCACCATGATAGGATTTCCTACACAGAAAAATGTCCGCACCTACAAGTAAATTACTAAAACGAAAAATGATCTGAAGACTGCTGAATATAAAGTAAATAAGCAAAAGTTAGTTGTACCACTAACTTTTGGGCAATAAAATGTTTTAAAACATAAAAGTTTTAGTAAGTACAAACCAAAAAAATAAGGTACTTAAAAATATTTTTTCTTTTAGGGAAAACCTTTTAAATATTAAGAGACTTAAATAGTACAGTATTTAAACAATTCTTGTATTTTGAGTCTTCTACTGGTTGTCTTTTTAAAAGTCAGTTGTTCTAGCATAGCATGTATATACAAAGTAGGATTATTTTTCCCTCTTATTCTTTTTCTCAGTCCACTGTTCATTTCCATAACATTCTTTAGAACTAATAATGAATAATGCCGTGGGGAACGTGTCATATATCTACTATCTTATCATTATCTCCAGTGCTTACATTACATAGAAACTTGGTAAATATATGTAGGTTGAATAATTTTAAGAAGGTGAAATATTAGCGATGAATTTTGGCTTGTTTTCTTCTAGTTTTTCAAGAATTATTTCTTTACATTTATAAATATAAAAATTTTAAATGTGCATCTACCTACTCCACATAGCATTTATAACCAAAATGTTTGAGCAAAATAATACAATTTGAAAGTGATAGCTATTCTAACTGAAAAATATAACTGTTTGCCTTTTTAAATGGCTTCTCTATTATTTCCTTTTAGGGCAAAGGGGAAAAAAAAGAAAAACCTTAACGACTCAATCTTATTTATTCAAACGCTAAAAATTTCACAATCAGAAAAGCTAGGAAATTATCATTTTGAAAAGTTCTTGAAAATAACATACCTAAATAAAATGGTTTAGATTGCCACTCTATCAGAAGACAATAGGAAAATTCAAAATTTCAATTCTAACCTGACAGCTACCACTTCTTAACAAACATTAATTAAATTGCAGGGAAGAGATAAGAGGGCTCTTAACAATAAAATTGTGTAATTTTCTGATTCGTGAGAGAGGTAAGATGTGTCTGAAGAAATCAGATGCTTAATTATACAACGCTGCTCAAGCATACATGTGATCATTAAGTAGTATTTTTTATATAATTTAATACGCACTTTTCTCAAAAAGTAGAAACCTCTCCCTGAAACCTATTGCAAATTTTCTTATCCAAATGTGACTTGTTCAGTAAAACACAATGCATTTTCTAAAAATGACAAATTGAATCACAAAGCACCCACAGATGTAGCTGATGCATTATCATCTTTCTAGCCAGCACCTCCAACAGCATTAACATCCGTCAAATAATAATTATGACTTCTTGTTAAACTGCAGGCACTGAAAGTCAATTATTTAAATGGTAGCATTCTAGGAGATGAAGAGATTCTCTTTGAATCTTCTGCACAAGTGAAATACAGTAAATGCACATTGGAAGAGAGAGGATTCATTTAAAAAAACAAAACTTTTAAAAAGAAATGATGTGGCACATTAAAAAAGATTAAGGTCTTTTAACTCTTTAGGTCTGATCATTTTCTGTATTTCTTTCTGAAGAACATAATGTAAGACAAAAAAAAGCAATATGCCATAGTGTTTTAGCAATATGCTATATTGCCATTAGGTTTTTCTGAGGATAAAAGTTATTCAAAGGCCAAAATCTAAATTTACTTACTTCACAGACCTTCACAGGCCATAATGTCATGAAATATTTTTATTTCACTCACTATTATCCCAGCAGTATCTCACATAATATCATATTCAGCACTCAGTATGTCCCTTTAATGTAAATACTAATTTTCCCAGTTTACTGACAAAAAAAAAATGAGAGACTTACAGAGATTCAAATGATTCCATTTTAACTTTTCCCTATAACCTAGGCTTCTAACTTTCAATTCAAACCCCACCCTACTAAAAACCTCCAAAATGAGGTGGATGAACTTTAAGGCAAGTACTAGATAGCTCCAGATACTGCATAAAAAAAAACTACCATTTATATTCAACTGATTGAGTTTTCAGTATATACTTACATGCATAGTTTATAATATAGATAAAATACATGTAGTACAAGTAAATAATTATAAGTAAAATGCATATATATTGGCAGATATACCAAAAAGTATTTGTTTAGGTGACAGAATACATGCTACAGTTTGGATGAGCGTCCTCTAAGGTCCATGTGGTAAATAAAGGCTTACTCCTCAGCTGCGGCACTACAGGAAGGTAGTAGAATCTTTAACAGGTTGGGCCTAGCAGGAGATCTAATGTCACTGGGAGTGGGTTCTTAAGGGGACCGTGGGATGCCAGTCCCTCTCTGCTTCCCAGATGCTGTGAGGCCAGCATTTTTTCTACCACATGCTTACATCCTAGGTAGCACCTCAGGCCCAAAAGTAACAAGGCCAACCAGCCACAGGCTAAAGTCTCCAAAACCACGAGCCATCATAAAACTTTCTTCCTTATAAGCTGATTGATTATCTTAGGTATTCAGTCAGTGACATGAGGTTGACTAACTCAGTATGTAATTCAGAAACTCTAGCGATGCTATCTTTGCTATAATACTGTGTACACTGTATTTCCAATCAGGTGATTTCTCCTGATGTTTCTTTCAGATATTCATCTCTTTCTATTATTATTATTATTATTTTATATAATATATTTTGTTTTGTTTTGTTTTGTTTTGTTTTGTTTTGTTTTGTTTTGTTTTGTACTAGCAATTGAACTAAGGACCTTGCACTTGCCAGGCAGGCGCTGTGCCACTGAACTATATCTCCAGGCCCTCTTTTCTATTTCAGTTCCTACCATAACTAAAACTTACAAAAGAAATGATCTTTCCTATTTAATTCAGACAATCAAATTACCATACATGAAAATACATCTCCTAAAACAAACTCTAAAATAGAGCTAGCTCATAGATCACACTGTGGTGACAGAAACTCTCCAACTGGCCTGCCCAAAATAGTAGCAACAGTCACACGTAGGGGCTGGATCAGAGAGCACAACTCTAGAAAGTTGTCATCATATACCTGGAACAATGTATATGCTCCAATAAGTAAGGGTGGCCTTCCCCTCAAAAGTATCCTTTTAAAAAGATAGTTGCTACTATTTTATTTTTTTCCTCGAAGTCCTGTAGTATTACTATTTTTTCAATTACTTCATTCTGAACAACGATATAACATAACAATATAATCTGTATAATAATATATTTGGAAAAAATATTATCCTGAAGCAAACCCAGTAATACTTTCAGATACATATAATAATCCACTGGTAAAGTTAGGGAGAACAAACATCAAACGACAGACTAAATATTTCTGAAAATGACCCCATAGTTCCAGTGTTTGTTATTATTATAAATACTTCAATGTTTACTTTTAAAAGCACTCTAAAAAGACAAGTAAGAAGACAATGAATGGAAGACACAAATCCTGCTACATATAACATATTCTAAAACCTCAACAGTGTGGCCTCGTAGCATCATCTAATAGACCAACAGAACATGTAGAAAGTCTGAAAATAGTTACATGTAAAAACAAAAATTGAGTGTATTTTCAAAGGCAACATCACAAATCACTAGAGAGAATACAATTATTCAACATACAGCTTTGGCAAAACTGAAAAGTTACCTAAAAAATATATTCAAGTCTTATGTTTATAACCAGAATCAATTGCAAATGGCACAAAGATTTAAATGTAAAAAAGGAAATCTAAAATGTTAACAGAAACAACCATGAGAGAATTATTCTCTCACTTGAAGGAGAAGGGGACTTGCTAACTCATTCTTAAAACCAAATTCTTAAGATAAATCTGACTTATAACATTGACAAACATGCAAAGCAATAGTCGGTATGAAAAAATTTAAAATACTGACAAAGAGCACAATCTCTAATAAGAAGTCCTTAAAAATCAGAGAAAGAATTAAAAATGGTAGAGAGAAAAACAAATTTTACTTAAACATAAAAAAATCCTCAATTTATTCACTGTAAAAGAAATAGCAACAAAACCTACAATGGGAGACCACTTTTCACTTTTTTCAGGTAGCAAGAAATGTACAGTTCGATGCCACTGATAGGGCTGAGGGTAGAAGCTATGGGAATAAACAAGCTGCTGAGGATGTACACAACTCTCCCTTTGGAGATAATTTTGGTGGAAATGATAGTTTTTCAGCCCTTCCCATTTGGCAGTTAACACTAATTTCAAGCACTACAAGGTTAACATACTTAGTTCTATGAGCTAGGTACTATTATTATCTCTATGCCACAAATGAAGAAACTGAGAAATTGAGAAGTTAGCTAATTTACCAAAGATCACACAGTTAGAAAAGGTATTACAATCAAATACCCTTTGACTCAGCAATTTCATTTATACTATTTTACAGATCTACTGGTCCATTTACAAAATTATGTACATATATATATATATATATATATATACACACAAAGTTACACACACACACACACACACAGGCACAGTTCTTCACTAAAGTACTATCTAAAGTAGCAAGATTTGACTTATTTACAGCAGAGGTCAGGCTAAATAACTCTGGTATATACATATAATGAAATATGTAGCTATACAAGCCCAATAGAGATGATTTGCAATGAATGTGACAATATGTAAGAAGCAAAGTATAGAAGTCTTCATAGTGTACTACAAAGAAAAAGAAAAATCAGAATGTCCATCTACATTTGTTGTCTATCCATGAAACCTGGAAGGCTGCAGAAGTGACTAACAATAGCACGTACAGGCAGTGGGTTGGGAGAATAGGAGAATCGAAAGAGACTATGCACTAACATATTTTCCTAAGCTTATGAATTTTAAAACATGTCACTTTATTATTTATTCAAATCTTCATTTTGCTTTTTTTATTTTTTTTTTTGGTTCTGAGAATTGAACTCACAACCTTGTGCTTGCAAGGCAGGTGTTGTGCCACTAAACTATATCCCTGGCCCTTACTTTGTTTTTTAAAGCAACATGCCAACTAGTTCCCTTACAGATCAATGCCATACAAGGTCCTAATACATAAATGAGAAAGTATTAGATGACTCAACAGAAGTGTTAAAAATGTACATGATAGTGGGCAAAGTTATTTTAAATAAACATATATTCATATGCATCATCTTAAACATATATGTGAATCCAGATATTATAAATAAAATTTGGTACTGCTTAAAAACCTTATCTTTTAGTGCAGTCTGCTCTGAGAAATTTTCATGAGGGCAAGCTTGCCTCTGTACTTCTGCATGGGATAAGTGATTACCATTTCTGCCAGTTCTTTCACCATCTGATATATGTGCATGCCCCTTTCATTCCCTCTTTTAAGGAATATCAATTATGTATCCAGCATTTTTCTAGTGCAAGAGTCTCTGGGAGGTCTTCTAAAATATGAAGGGTTTATTTTAAATCAATTTTATTGATATCTCTGTCCATTTGCTTACTAATTTTAGATTAAAAGCTTCTAAATCAGAAGGCTTCAGCAGCAACAGATCCTGCCTTCTAAGAAGGACGGACTCTTTGGAAGTTGGCATAATTTGAAAATTACTTTCATCCTTTCCCCAGCCACTGTTTCTGAGAACCACTAATATACATGAAAAGAAGAATACTGTGCTTCCTTCACTCATTTCCTATCCTCCTCTGAGTGGGAAATAGATAAAGAAGGTCAATTTAATCTAAAATAAATACAGTCATCCCTCAGTATCCAAAGGTCCCACGTCTGTTAATTCAATCGAGGATTAAAAATATTCAACAAAGAATTTGTATCCACAGTGAACAAGTACAAATATTTTTATTGTAAGGATTCCCTAAACAATACACCTGAAAACCATTTCTATAACATTTACACTGTATTAGGTATTATAAGTAATCTACATATGACTTATAGTACACAGGAAGAAGGATGTGTAGGTTACATGTGAATACTTTGTCATTTCACATAAGAGACTTAAGCATCTGCAGATTTTGGTACCCACGGACCAAATTCTGGATCCAATTCCTATGGATACCAATGAACAACCATACCAAGCAAAATGCCAGTTTGTTGGGATGAAATATTTCAAGTCACCAATACTATTTTGCAACAAGAATGGTAAATAATTTATCAGAAATGCAAATATGAATTGACTGGTAGAAGTTTTCTGAAGCACACTGATAAGTGTTTTTTGAGAATCTTCCTGGATTCAGATGTAAAGTTCCATGATGGATTAGTGATTTCCACTATGTGTAAAGTAATGGCAACATATTCATAAATTTTCTGTGCAATGTAATTCTCAAATTGTCAAATACAGTTAATAACACAAATTCTGGAGTCCTTCAGTAACTCCTACAAATGCAATGTTGACCCAGTAACTATTTCTCCCTGTCTCAATTATCGCATTCACAAAATAAAAGCAACAGTGCTTACACTTCATTACGTTTTGTAAGAACTACAAGAGAATTGTAGACAGGAATGGAAAAGAAAAGGAATCAAGATATATCATGTGCAGGTACAAATTCCCTATTATAAATGTGATTATCTTGTATACCTAAAATGTACCAACTACAATAAACTAAATAAACTACAATAAACTAAATAAACTACAATAAACTAAAAAACAAAACAAAAACATGCATATGAGATAATACCTGTAGATCAGAACTGTGCCTAGAACATACCAATTGGTTAAGAAATGTTAGGTATTATTATTATTATCAATTAGTTTAGCACAATTTGTTGATGTGATTAAAATATAACACACTGTCATTCCTTAGGGGAAATCTTGAAGCAATTTAAGTCATGAATGATACCCAGATCATAACACTTTTTCTGCTCAATTAAATTGTTAATTTAAGATAATAATTTCTTGAAAAAAGAAAAAAGGATTTCAACTTTCTGTGGTCATTACAATTCTACACATTCCAAATGATTTCCAAGTTGTAATTTCCAATTATTTCCAAGTATTTTTGGGGGGGAGGGCAAACAAAAGCACCAAACACTTAACATACTTTCTGTTTTGATTTTAGTAGCAGATAAGTGACACTTGCCTTCAAATTTTCTCATCCCCCTGGATTCCAAATATGCTTATCATGGGAAAAAAAGTTTCTGAGCAATCAGGGAGCACAAGGCTCGATTAGAATTCTGAATTTGCTGCTTTATGTAGCTGTATGACTGCAGACAGAGCAAGGCTAGTGTCTATGCTGGTAGAAGAAAGGAAGGCGGAGTTGCAGTGGTGTGGAGCAAAATGTCCAAGCAACAAGGTAAAAATATTGGTGTGGGTTGGTGAAGGGATAAAAGCTCAAGTGGAGTGCAGAGTGCTTCTGTTCAGGAAAGGCGGGGGCGAGAAGCTATGAAGATTGGTTAGAACAGGGGTGTGATTAAGTCCATAGACAGATAGATAATAGGACCCTGTTTCTCAGCCAGAAACTGAACTACAAATAGAAAGAAATCCAGAATACATCTTTCTGATAATTGGACTAAAATTAGAGTCAATGAACTCATTTTTTAAAATATACAACCAGCCCTCTGTGTTCTGTATCTTTGAATGCAACCACCTACAGATCAAAACATTCAAAAATGGCATCTTTTCATGGCTTCACAAATAATACAGTGTTAACAACTATTTACATAGGATTCATACTGTATTAGGTAACATAAGTCACGTAAAAAATTATTTAAAGTATATGGAAGGACGGCCATAGGTTATATGCAAATACACACTTTACTTAAGACACTTGAATATCTGCAAATTTTGGTATGCTGAAGAGAAGTGAGGGGAGTCCTGAAACCAGTCCCAAACAGACACCAAAGGATAATGGTACATAAGTAGAAAAACAAATACTAAATAGATATAAAAATGAAGGATGGTAAAGCACTTGCCTAGCATGTGTGCGCAATCCACCAGTTTTAGATTACCAGTATGCATCCTGCCATACTTTATACTTCTATACTGTAACTTAGCAAAAATTTCAATAATGCAAGTCCTAGACTTAAAAATACTAATTCATTTTCAAAAAAGTTTCTTTAAAGGAAGCATTATTTCTGCATGTTCATGTATAGAGAATAATTAATGACTGATTAAAGTCACAAAGTAAGTAAAAGTGAATCAAAGCCCGCTCCAGGCTTCTGACTCCCATTGTGTTGTGGCTGAAGAGCATAATCAAATATTTATTGAGTGCCCAAGTAAGGCTGGGGCTGAAAGAGATATGTAAGACAGATCTTTGGGACACACTGCTTACTTTTTAAAAAAATGTTTAAATTAACAAGAAATTGAATCTATTTTGAGTTTCTGCATAAGACAGCTCTTTAACTACTATATTCACGACAGGCAAACCCCACAGAGCAAATCACAAATCCAACGGACACCATAAGTAGAATTCTTAAAATCCTAAGGAAAGAAATGACTCGAATTTTAAACCATTCCTTTTACCATCTGTTACATTTTCTGATGCGGTAAAGGCAGTGAAGAAAAAAAAAAAAAGCATAAAACTTCTAGAGAAGGAAAAAAGAAAAAACAGAGCTTCCAATTTTTCTTTAGAAAATTATCCCGTACAATGTCACACTGGCTCTCTTTCTCCACTATCTTTCTATGTCTTCTCCCTCCTCCCACACTCTTCCACCACAAACACACACAGGCCTTAGTCCAGACTTTAAGTTTGTATGTTCTTTTTGCACACTAGTAACCCTTAATACATGGTCACTTCCCTACACATTTAGCTGGTGAAATTTTGGAAGTAGGATGATTTTTTTCACCTCACTCTCCAATATTTCCTAACTAGTTTTCTGGGCAACCAGGAGCCATTTAGTACTCAGGCTTGTGTTTACAACAGACACACTGGTGTTTGATGTTTTTACATTTCAAAAGAAGTAACTAAAAATGCATGTTTTGAAGTCAAAATATGGTATAAAAATGTGGTCTCTGAGATGATGTGGAATGCTTCACCTGCAGTTCTTACTAATTTGCTGCTGACTACTTACATATTATACCTAAAATGTTACTGTGTTCTGCAAGTGTCAAGTCAGTAAGTAGAGAAAGACACCAGTGCAAAGGAAAAAAAGAGTCAAGACAAGGGAAAGTCAACAGTGTGGTGGTCCACAAAGGACACACTTGCTAGACAGACTGGGCTCTGGATAGTCTGGTAACTAAGATAAAGAGCGGGCTACAAAGCAGAATCAAAGAAGGTGAAATCAAGACATGAATAAGCTGAAAACCCACTACTCAGGAGAGGTGAAACTCTATAGCTGGTAATGAGACATAAACAAAACCTTTCTCATGAGTTCTCATAAACAAGCTAGGGGTGTGCTACCTGCCCCTCCCCTCCCTTTGCTTCCTTCCCTCATTTTTTTTCTTCCCTTTCTCTCTCTGCCTTCTTTCTTTTCCTCCCTCCATTCCTTACCTTTTATTCTTGCACATTCTCTCAACAACATAAACGTTTATCAGCAGAACTATAGCTACTACTTCCAAATTTTGATCTAGAAGAATGAAATGTATAATACATATTTCCAAGAAATTCCCTCTAATACTCTTTATAAAAACAAATAACCCCAATTAACCCTGGCTTAGAACTGGAATAAGGATTTCAATTAACACTGTAGGAAGATGTTACCTACATTGTTTATAGCTGAAAAAACTAAAGCAACGTGCTCAAAATTACAAGGCAGCAAGCAACCTCTTTGCCACACAATACCATGGTTTAAGTCAAACACAACTCTGTAATTAAAAGCCAATATGGTAAAAGTCCAGCTAGATATGCCAAGTTCAAAAGCCTCTTGTCCATAGAGTAGATAGAATTCGTTTGTTTGTTGCTATTGAATCAATGATTCATAATTTTTTCTCCTAAATAATCATTTACAAGTTTATATAAATGGATCACATTTATTTTTCCCCTCCCTACCCTGAATGACAGAATAGCCAGAGAAGGGACAGAGAGAAAGAAATTGTAGGCACTCGCTGGTCTTTTCTTCTGGAAGAAGGCTGCTGAAGTCTTCTTGATTACAGCACCATTCATCAACCCACGCCAAATTCCCAACCAGTTGTGCATATGGGAATCCAATATGCTACATCGTGTATATGGGACAGGCACTTTTTTAGTATTTTTTTTTAACCTGGAATCCATCCACCAATCCTCTTTTTACTTTCAGAAGAGCCCAGTTTTTTCAAGTATCTACACCAGCAGGTGTACTGTGGCTAGTCTAAGTCAATTCTAAATGTCATATTCTCACTCTAAATGACTGGTTTGATGGACTTTTCAGTCTTGAGACCTGAGGAAAAGTTTGCTGCCTGTCCTCTACCACAAACTAATAAAAGGAAATACACAAGAAGAAACAACCTCTTCTCCTAGTATAAGTATGTGAATACCTGTGTGTATGTATATGTGCATGTGAATACCTGTGTGTCTGTGCATGATAGACATATGTAAACAGAAAAAAAAGAAAAGCAGATCATATTAGAAAATAAGGTATACAGAAACAATAACTGTGAAAACAGATCACAGGAACAAATGAGCCTGCAAACACCTAAAAAGGGGCAACTTCCATCCTTCCATCACAACAAATAACTTTTTATGTCAATACTATCATTCTTGAAAGCTTACTAATTAAAGAAAAGGCAATCTTACCCTGTGCAGCTCTTAGTACAAGAAGATCATTACAAAATTGATAACCACCATTTGAAGATGAGAATAAAACATTGTTCAAAAATAGCAAGTCATGCAGAGAAACGACCAGCTTGAATAAATTTGGTATCTGTTTGCATCTACTGAACGTGGCTGTATGCAAATCCACATTATAATGATCTTATGAAAATGCATTTTTTTGCTCACATAAAAATACTGCTAAATAGCTATGGAATTATATCTAGATCCAAACTTCAGAGTCTATGCACATATTGCTAAATGTCAATTGCATTCATATTCATTTATACTTGAATGCTGCTTTGAGTGTAAAACTATAAATCATCCATTCAAAAATAAAAATAAAATGGATATGCAGCATTATTTATCACCATAGATGAACTTTATTTATTTTACAGTTAAGTAGTAAAGTGAATAAGCACCTCAAACCAAAGCTCTGGCTGAAAACTTACAACCAAACTGCAAAACCTACAAGTTCCTCCAAGTATGTGAGGTTTCCTCATAATTTCAATTGTCACTGTATCTTTACTGCCAGTCAAATTCTCTATCAGCGAACACTATCCATTTCATTGAATATCTTCTTTAAAGTACATAATGTAACTCTCATTTTCTTTTCAATAGTTTGTCTATATTATGTTAATTCTGTACCAAATTGTTTTTAATAAATGCCTCATAAACAGAGAAATAGTCGGTTAAAATGTTGAGCAACTCACAGTAGATCTGTTTAGTTCATCTTACTGATCCAATTATCTACTAGTATCCAAAACTATATAAATTTCCTTTACTTTTCCTCATCAAATACTCCTGATTCTTCCATTATCATTAACTTCTCAATGTTAGAATATGACTAGGCTCAAGATTAGGCATTCTTTCTTTCCTCTTTAACGATCTCAACTAAGCACATAGATTACCATCTACTTTCTAACAGCTTCAAAAGATATATCTCCAGTAGTGGCCCTCTCCTAAAACCGTTAGTTTTTATATATAATCCTCTACTTAACATCTCCACTTGATATTTACACGAACCTTACATGTCCAATTCTGATTGTTTTCATTTGCTGCATTAGACTTGTTCTTTCTAAAGTCATCCCCATCTCAAATAATTTCAACTATTGCCTTCGATTTACTCAGTCCCAAACCTCAGAATCATCCTTGATTCATCACTCTCATAAAGCACAGCCCACCAAAAATCAAACAGCTTTTTCTACAAAATACACTCTGAATTGGACCACATCACACGATTTCCACCATGGGCCAAGCAACTAAGTCTCACTAGAACTACTAAGAAGTACTCTCCAGTTCCCACCTTTCCTGGCCTGTGTACATATATACACATCATCTTGTGTCTGCCCCCACCACAGGAATCCTTTCATAACTTAAGAGTAATCCTTTCACTCCTTCCAAAAAACCAAATCTTCTATGCCCCTCCATGATCTAACCTGTCTACTTCTCTTACTTCATTTCCCACATTGTTCTACTTGCTTGTTCTATTCTATTCTTGAACGTTCTATTCTACTGTTCCTCCTTCCGAAAGACTTTTCTCCTAGGTATTCATACTACTTAACCATACCCCCTTGGGAAGACTCTGTTTGACCCCTAAATTTAAATTGCACCACTATCCAACACCTTCTTTCCTCCATACTTATCACTATATGGCATCACATTATAGGTTGCAATTCATTACTTCCCATTTTTCTACCCACTAGAATGTAGGCCTCAAGAAATGCTGCTTTCCTGAATGCTGTTCCCCCAGGGTTTAGAACACTGACTCTTGGTAGGCACTCGGTAAAATTTACTCAACAGCTTTTCCTGAATGCTTCTATGTTCAATGTCATTTTTTTATGACATGAAGTGATACATCTCCACAAATATCTTCTTCCTACCATTCTTATTCTATATCTCAATTTAGAAAGTTACTGTCTACCCACCTTATAAACTAGATATGTCAGAGACATTAGCAGTGCCTCTCATTCTGCAGGTGACATAGAAGCTATCTTCCACATGCCACTCTAACCCTCCTCTGCAATGCCACTGCCACTTCTTCAGTTCTAATCTCACTGGATCCTCACTGCCCAAAGAAGAAAGCTTATATTTCTCAATCAGACAAATCAGGCTTTCTGACTACCTGACCACAGTCCTTGTTTAAGCTGCATGTCTTCATCTTCCCTCTTTCCTTCCCAACACACTGATCTAGCTCCCTCAGTTTAGTATGCTTTTTTGGGTTTCTACCACTTTTAATATTATTTATTCTACCTAATATATCCTCTCCTCTTCAATAAATAATTTATCTACTACTTGGTACTTGTATCTACTACAAATAATTTAACACTACTCCTATATAAGTCAGCAAATAATAGTGGCTAGTAACTACGCAATACTTACTATAATCTAAGCAATTTACTTACATTACAACATTTAATCGTTAGGAAAGAAAGATAATAATAATAATTATCCCAAGGAAATTTGTCCTAGGTCACAGAGTTGAAAAGTAGATAAGCTAGGATTTGATCCTAGTTCCATCTAATCTCAAAGCGTAAAGAACAAAAGTCTAAACTGACTCCAAACATTTAGACTGTCTTTGCCAAGCACAGGTCATTTTGAAACCATTAATTGTACTTCTATGAAATAAGAACCACAAACCACAAGCTGAGAGCAACCACTTTACATAACTATTCAAGTAAAACAACAAGGATTTCACTATCAGATATTACTTTCATTTGTAGAAAAATACAGAGCTTTTATAGATATATTTGCTTGATGAGTAAAAGTACCCGTTACCAATGTTCATTTATAGTGTATAGTTACAAACCAGGTAAAAAGAACAGAGCTTTGTATCTGAATGCCACAAAAACCACATAAAAGTCATCCAAACATGATCATCACATATACAAAAGTTACAAAAATACACACACGCACACACACACATACACACACACACAAGAGAAGTATAAGAGACAGAGGGACAGGAGGGGAAAGAAAGGGGATAAAGGAAGAATTGAGATGTGTCATACACAAGTACCAAGTCACCACGATGAATGTAATCATTTTGTACTGCGAACATGTACCAATAAAACACACACACACACAAGTCATCGGATATATTCAACATGATCTCTGGAATGAGTTACATCACGCTGCCTTTCCACCTGATAATTATTACACTGCTACTCTTTGCCCTTCCTAGTAAAGGTTCGTTTCACTGACCTTTTCATTTTGAGTTGCTTCACTGGCTTTGCACATAGCATCCCACCCAAAGGTGACTTTGACGGAGCCTCTGAAGGCAGTCCCAGCAGGTCTCCATGGGAGTGGCCTCGGGGTTGTCTCCAATGTGACCCTGACTGAGTTGCCATGGTAAACCAGGCAGAACGCTATATTCAGTTTTCTGCCAGAGTCACCATAGTGACGGCAAAGGACTGCTCCTCAGAAGGACCTTACAAGGGCGGGTTTCCACGGTGAGCCCATCCTGCATATTTCTAAGCAACTTCCCCTCGGTTGTTCTGTAAGAAGTCATGCCAAATTCATTTTTAGAGTAATTCTGGACAGTTTTTTTTCCAAAGACACCATCATAGCTCACAATGACTTAGATGTGAGAAGGCTTGTAAACAATTTGACCATTTGAAGATGTAAATGGTAACATTCACAAATCATTAAATCAGTCCAGATGCATTTTAGGTAGGACCTGTTTTGATGAGAAAAAATAACTGCAATAATTCTATTAAGTATGCTTACTTCAAATCTTAATTAAAAATAGCCCATAAAATACAAAATAATTAAAATTTCAAATTTCTTCAATCCTATGGCAGCTGTTTAAGTACAAACATAACAGACATGACACACACAAATGAAGTCATAATATATACAGCATGATCAATATTTTATAATGAGATATCAAGGATATTTTTGTAGAGCAAAAGAGAAATGTCTGCAAGTCAAATTAAAAATATATAATATATACATACAACATATATTTATATATTTTATGCTTATGTAAGTATATGCACATAAGTATATAATATTTGGGAAATCCTAGCTGTATTTGAACCTATGCCATTTTTTTGGGTTTTTTTGCTTTGTGGTTGTAACAACCCCACCTAATTTTCCTTTCATTTTAAAATATGTTATGCACATGTACCAACAGTGATCATTATGTACTTCAAACATGTACTAATAAAAATGAAAAATATCATTTCTCCTCCTTTAAAAAATAAAATATGAATGTAGGCCATTCTGAAGATACTTTATTTATTTATTTATGTATTTTTGAAACAGGGTCTTGCTATGTAATTCAGGTTGGGCTTGAACTCTATATAGCCCAAGCTAGTCTCAAACTCACAGTGATCCTCCTGCCTCAGCCTTCCAAGCATTGAGATTACAGATGTGTGCCACCACATCCAGCTGAAGGTGCTTGGTTTGTAAGTCATGTTGCTATTGTCTTGAAACCTTGAAATACTATGCTTTATCTAGCATTTAATCAATGGCAAAATTTTATCTACCCACTAATTTAAATCTTTCCTGTTATCCAACAAAAAACAAATTTTAAAGTTCAAATAGTACAATTAAAGTTTCTGTACATGAGCCTGCTCTATTTTGCTCCTTCTAAGTAACAGAAAAAAACTATGCATGCACATAACTTCGATGAATAAAGGTTTAATCTCGGGTTCCCTCTCTTCTCTTCATCCTGAGGTAAAAATAAATATGATTTTTTTCCTTGAACACCAGTCCCTCCAATTTACATTTTCTATTGTTTTTCTCTCCTACATTCCTTTCTTCCCCTCTGTCCACAGCAGTCCACCACTCCCTACTCACATTTCCCTCAGGAGAGTAGCATTTCAGTTTGGAAAACACATGCACTCATGAAACGTGAGTATAATTTATAAACACTTGTTAGCGAAGTCTCAGGTTTTTCCCAAAGTCAGGTCTGCAGAGACCTCTTGCTTCAAGCCTCCAATCTGTTCCATGGATCAGAGTAGTCACTGTGATCGGCATTTTTTCCTTAAGCATCTATTGAGTGAAAACGAGCAGCAGGTGCTGTTGTAGGGGCTGGGACCACTTCACTCAACAAACCGCTACTTCCTGCATTAAGTTGTTTAGATTACAGAGGACAGAGAAAGAGAAAACTTATATAAAGAAAATCAATTGAGAAACCATGTATCATGTCATGAAATAATTAAAAATAGGGAGAATATTAAAACAGGGAGGACTGATGACAGTCTCAGCCGAGTTGGGTGGAGCTAGCATACTAGAGATTTATAGGGTGCTTTTCAGGGACTTCCTCACTCACCTGAAGCAAATGTATTCAAACTGTATCCATTGCCCACCTAAATCTTTACAAGCAAAGTTAAAGTATTCTTCACTCAATAGAAGTTAATGAAAGCAACAGTCATCTTTCCCACTTCCATTCTCACTCTATGAGACGCAGCTTGGTCCAAGGCTGGCAAGAGACACCTTCACAGGGTGAAGACTCACAGGGTGCTTAATTTTTAAGAGAAAGCTTAGTAACATTGACTGAATGCTAAAAGGCAATCATATAATGAGTACCGTGTTGCTAAGAAAAATTTTAGACAACCACCTCTAAATTATTCTATCTAAAAACTTAAAAACCTACCAGATCAGTATCTGCCTTTTTATACGTCAAAGCTTCAACTTTGGAATCCAGTTCTGCTTGTATTTGGTCTCTTCTTTTCATAACACCCTTTATATCAAAACAAGGATAAAACATGTTGCACTTAGTTTAATTAATATTTCTATAACAAGAATAAACATTTCTGAGCATAAACAATCATCAGGAATATAGTCCCTGTACAAAGTTGGTTTCCTTACTCTTAAAATCACAATTGTAAGTGAATATTTAAGATAATTTTTTGTAAACCTTTTATTAGTTTTCCTAATGGATATTTCACTATTTTAAGCATTGTACGTATGTTTAATATTTGAAAGAACAGTCTTTAAAAAAAGCCAAGAACAACACAAACAAGTCAATGGGGGCACTGGAAACACATGTAGTACTCTTGATCAGTCAGAGCAACAGGGTCATTTACCTGGAAATACCCAGGTAGTGTAAGCCCTCTTATATGAGCCCAAAGGGACACTTAAACAGGAAATTTTAGGAGGAATCAGGAAATTGAAGTGTGCATACACAACTTAATCATTTTATTTAAATTCAAAACATATAAATATTCATCAACTAGCCATACTTATTTTGTGAGAAATCATGGCCTATTTTTTGATAATTCCATCTTATTTTCTTACCTAACCAGAATTTCAATATTTTTAAACTTAAAACACTCTTGTGATATAATGTTAATGCACAATCAATCTGTATCTTTACTAATTTTTTCCAATCTTTTATCTTTCTCTCAGTGATTCATTTTTCTTAGTCTTTACATACATGAGAATTCTTTATTTGTATTCATCTTTCACTAGTATTCACAATATTAATAATAAAATTATAATAACACAAATGGCCTACACAGATTAAGAAGATAATAAAATGAACTCCACATAAGCAAACAAGTCAATCAGTGAGACAATGCAGGACATAGACAGAAGGGCGTCAGACAGGTACAGACCCTCTGAGTGTTTTACAAAGAATCTAAAGAAAAATCAGTTACGTGGTTGTCATAAGAGTGTTCTACAGCATCTGAATGAGAACTTAGAGACATTAGAATAGTATTCAGAGAACCACCAGTCTAGTTTTGCATCTACTAGAATCATGCTTTAAATATTCAAGAGGTTAACATTTTCCTTCGTTTCAAATAACTCAATAAAAAATTCATCTAATTATCACAAATTTCTTTAAATTTACTTCACTGAGTAATGTGTCATTAATGTCAAGAAACCCCTGCCTCTCTCTAATCCAGATGATTCATCCTGTAATTTAGTCTCACATATTTAAGGTCTGGTTCTCTAAAGTTAGAGACACTCTAAGCAAGAGGTTGCTTCATGAGATAACTAGTGAAAAGTATATAAATTTAACCATTTTATCAAGGAATTATTATTCATATTTAAGCTCAAACTAAAGGAAACATCTCAATGTAAAACACCAGAAATATGATATAAATACTACTGATTACCATAGAAATCTATAAAATTATTCAATTAATTGAGGCCCACACAGTAATCCTTTGTAGTTGCTGTAATTTTTGCACACCTTTAACAACACAAGATTTCACTTGCATAATTTCCATCTTGACATAAGGAAAAACACTACCTAATCAAGGAAAAAGAATACGCACATCAGATCTCTCTGAAGAGCCACATGAGGGGAGATCAATAATGAAGTAAAATCAGAAGATGTGGCCAAAGAGATTAATTGAGAAAAGTATGAGACTTCTCAACAGTGAAATTTAAGAGGTTCTGGGAAGCAAGCAAGGTTTATTGATAGGAGGATTCCAAAAAAGTCAATTAACAGCAGAAGTCTGAAATATGCATATGCTGTTTAATAACTCTCCTAAAAGAAGTCTGAGCATAATAAACAAAGGACTGGCAGAGCTTATGCAAGAAAGCTAAGATATTTTCCTTACCAATATTGAGATAAAATTAAAAATCTCCAGAAATCAAGAGCACATAACATCAAAAACAAGATACGGCTCAAATTATAAATGGCAGGAGGGGCTATATCTAAAAGCAAGTTGACTTCTGTCTCCACTGTCCCCCCAAAACGTCCAAGACCAGAGGGTGACAGTCTGTGCAAAGTACTATAGGCCCAGGATAATACCGCATGAAAAAACATTAGCTTCACAGATAGTATTGCTAAACCCCAAATATCTGGAAATCTTTAACTTGAGTTGAGAAGGTAAAATGCAAAACTTTGAATAACGGAAATAAAAGCCTTTTCAAATAGTGAAAGAAAACCATTTTAACTTGAAGGATTTCCTTTTGTATCAACTAGAAGGCAAAATAAACATCAAAATTCTACTGAAGTACTTTTCATGAAATGGTACTAAATCTATTGCTGAATCAAATGTACCTACAAGTGTTTCAGAAAGCAACTCTCATGAAAAGAAACTGCCAAAGCGCTAAAAGTTTTTTCAAGTAAAATTTTAAAAAGGTTGGAAAAACTATATTTCCCAAGTAAACCTTGACTGGGGATGTTTCTGTGCTAATCTTAAAAATTTTTGCTGATATTACTGAGTGCTCCTTCCTTTTATCAATGTGTTCTTCCACTCGCCTGCTCATGCACACAGTGAAAAAAATACTTGTTGATCATCTATGTGCAAAACATCCTGCTAAGAGAAGAAAGCAGTGGCACAAAAACAGAAATTAAAAATTGACATTATAATGATTAGAATCAAGTTAGGCACTGTATATAATTATAATTAGATGTTCTCACCATTAACATCTCACTGTAAAGCACATACTCATGCACGACAGGAAGCAAGGCCTCAGAGAGTCCAGACATCCGCTTTTCAGTGGCCTTACAGCAGTTATCAATGCAACTGGCAATACCTTTCAGAGTATCAACCAGATCTTCTTCTGAAGCAGACCACAGAACATGAATTGGGCCATATTCTTTCATTTCATCAAAATATTCTAAAGCAAAAATTAATGACTTAATGAGTTCATTGAGTTACAAGTACATATGTTTGCTGATTCAATCATCTATTTTTAATGTAAGCAAATGCAATCAGAATAAAAAAATGTAAAGACTTAGAAAAGAATCATCGAGGAATACTCTAACTTATTAATTATTTTTACAAAAAAAAAACAGAAGGTAACAAAAGGAATACTAATAGAAAATATGAGGAAAAAAGATTCCAATATATAGTTCTTTCTGCCATTTTTGGACAAGCCTAATGAACAGTACTACTTTCTGTCACCATCATGACCAAAATGAATGACTAGAAAATACAGAAATCCTATTTCCTGGAATATCATGTTTTAAGATATGGTCCATGTTGAATGGTTGATACTGACGCCATACAACCACATACAAAATCTTCAACTCAGGAGGCAGGCATGGAGGCACATGCTTGCGATCCCAGCACTCAGGAGGCTGAGGCAGGAGGTTTGCTCTGAGTTGGAGGCCAGCTTAGGCTGCACATCAAGACCTTTCCTCAAACAAGACAAAACAAAATCTTAAGCTCAAGGCTTACTTTACTCTTATCTAAACATGGGGGCTCGAATAGATACTGATTGATAGAAGCAAATGAAGACTATCAATGACTACCTTCAGAATCATTTAAGAATCAGAAGTTCTCACTTCATGGTTGGCATAATTTGTGCCTTTAAGGTAAAATTCTAACAGACGTAGCCATATTAGATTAGTAAATGTGAAGATTCAAAAGAAACTACACAGCTTTCAAATCATACATCAGCAGTCTTACATACCCCTTTCTTCTTTATAAATCCTCTGAGATATTTTATCTATTAAATTAATCTTCTGGCTAAATATTTCAATAAAGTTATTCATTTCCATGAAATCCTCTGGGCGGTTTTTCACCCCTCTCAAGGAGGATGCCACGGCTCTGACTGTTTGCCCCATCCTGCTCAGTAACCCAGGTCCTTGCTTCTTGTGAGAAGAGAGCTCCTAGAAAAGAAAAATGACACCTCTGTGATGAATCAAGTAACAACATTCCAAGGCTCAATAAAAAAGGAAACCTAATTAGGAGAGTTAGGTAAAGATAATAAAATTCTTCATAGACACTGTTTTCAAGGTTAGGCTGAAGCAGATGAGTTTCATTATGGTACAGTTTCTCCTCCAAATCTCAATCCTGAGGATAATATTCCTTTTCAAAGGACTAATGTAAAGCAGGTGGAAAGACATTCCTTAGAGCATAAACCTGTCAAAGAACACAATTTATACAGAGGAAACAGTGCTCAAAGAGATACTAGAGAAGAAGAGAGGATGATATGAGAGACCATCTGCATTTTCTAATAGGAATTTAATGAAAAATGATTGAGAGATTTGTCACGGCCTACATTACTTCCTGCAAAAAACGGAAAACATCATTAATTCTTTAGTTATACTAATAGCTCACATTTATTGAGAACTTAATACATTTCAGCACTGTGTTGACATTTTTATATACATAGTGCACAGTAAACCTATGAGGTAGCTCCTACTATTACCCTCATTACACAAAAGAAACATAACAAGGTTATGAAACTTGTTGAAGACCAAAGAGCAGTTAAGTAAGTGGTAGAGCAGGATTAGAATCCTGGCAACGGGACTGCAGTGGCCTCACTGTTAATCATGAACCTGCTCTGTCTCCTTAACATCATTAGAATAGTGTGTAAATACTACCTGACAATAGCTCTTCAACTGAAGTGGGTAAACTGTGACTCCACCTCCATTAGTTGGCTATTTGCAGAGAAACATTTTTAATAAGATATGTAACTAGTTATTTCAGATTTCACCCAGGAAGGACAGCTACAGGCTTGCAAAACAGAAGAAATGCCATAAAAAGATGCACTAGATACAAAGTATCTCTGCAGAAATGTGGCATGTTTTAAAAAACGAAGGAGAGGACAAGAGATCAGCCCCAGTGATGATTGTAGCGTTTGTGGAAGATAGGTTTAGGATTGAGACAGGAGATTAGCACGTGGCAAAACCAGCCTGGGAAGTAGGCAAGATCTGTTAATTACAAAACCCCAGGACTCATGTACAGAACAGTTCTCAAAGCCTTCTACATGGATTCCTCCTGAGAACTCCAGCAGGTCTTCAACAGAATGGCCTAGACCTGATGTCAGCCAGAAGACTGGATGATACAAAAGAGAGAGACCACACCGAAGTCTCTGCTATGGTGCTCTCTCAGACGGCCCACTCTTTCCTGTAGATTATAGTTCTTTTACTGTTTTTATGTGACCCACATTTACTCTGCAGAGCCTGCTTCTTTTTCTATCTTTAATAGATGCAAAACTTTGCTACCATTTGTGCTCGTCTTGACCAATTCTTTGCTTAGGACAAGAGAAAACCTAGAAACCACCTCCAGAAGGAGACCCCAGCACCCCAAAACCTGGTAACAGGATGAAATGAAAGTTGAAGAGTAACACACAAGAAATAAGTCTGTAAAGAATAATACTAATCACCTGATTCACAGATTCAAACATTATGTACTATTTACCTAAATATTTAAAAACATACTGAATACTGTTCTCCAGGTTTTTTCTTTCTTGAAAGTCTTAAACATATATGTATTTACGGATCTTACAAATATGTAACTATATAGATATAGATATAATCTTACAGATATCTATCTATATCTTGTCCATTTCCAAGTCAGTATGACTTTGTATATACATAGTAACAGATACCATCATTGACCAGGCCACACATCCATCCAGGAGTGCCACAGTCTCACTTGACAGAGAAAATACTGTCAGAGATTAGCACAAATCACAACTAGCACGTAGTGACTGCAACTGTTGACTGTAGGGAATGTTTCTAACAGCTTTGAAGGTTCTGGAGTCAGGCCACAAATCTATTTCACATAAGTTACAAGGGCTTCCAGAGAGCAGGACTATCTGTCCCAATCACAATGAAGTATTTTTTAGCTTCTACCTCTTTGACAACAACAGAGAGACATAAAACTCAATATTGGTTGGTAATTGTTTAATACTGACCTTTTGTCTTATATAGTATCTTCCTTGCTGAGTTACAGCTTCACAGAAGAAAATACAAATAGAAGTAAAATAGATAAGGTGGCTGCTTTATTAGAAAATAGGAAACTTACCACATAGATAATTAAAGAAAAAGGAATGAGATTGTTTTTATCTATCTCTCTGTCTCTGGCTCCATCCATCCATTTAATAATGGCTATTATCTTAATTTGAAAAGTCCTCACCCATTATTATGCAAAATAGTGTTAACAAAATAATTTATATATTTGCAGAATTGACTATATACACAATGAGCATTCTGACATTTTAAAAAAACCAACCAGAAAAATAAGAGCAGGTATATGTGAGGAAGACATAAGACCTTAGTAATGTTTACACGTAGATTTGACACAGGGTTATTGCTAAGGGTACAGCCCCACTGCTTTTTAAAAGCTCTACCTCATTTCAAGGACACTACTGCCTGATTTGTAAAAATAAACAAGAGGAAAGCATATAATCTACAAAACATAAACAGTATAGGATTATATGAGTATAAATCAAGATTATTTACCCAAGCTTGTGCAGTGAGAAAAACCTTGAAGTCTTCATTAAATGTTAAAGTTGGATGATCAGCAATTCTGTTCAAAAATTTATGTAATGCCTTCCTGCGGGTCTCGATGAAGTCATCGTTAAAGCGTTCCACCATTCCTTTCACTATAAACTTTTCTGGTAATGGCTGAGACCAAAAACACAAACACAAAAACAAAAGCTATCTGAGTATAATGTGGCACAGGTTTACAAGGAATTCTGCACTTTTTCTTTTGACAAGACTAGCTGAACAACAAATTATTTCTTGTAATAACAACTTTTAAAAATTCACAATGGTAGAGCCCAAAACCTCAGTTTATATTATAATAGTTTTATCAAACAATATACATACTTAGTTTAAAAAAGTTTAGAAGTAAATGTGTCTAAGACAAATGGATTACACTGGAGTTAGGGTCTCATCAAGTTAGATTTGAAGCATTCCAAAAGACTCACACAATAAAGAAAGAATGAAAGAGAGAGAGAGAGAGAGAGAAAAAAAGAAAACCATGAAAAAACTTGCACACTTACTGGAATAATCAGAGTAGGGTGTGCTTCTTCAAGTTTTCCCTTCAACCAAAGGAAATCTTGATAACGTCTCCTGACTTCAAATTCACTAGAGTCAAATTCCCCACGAGACGTCTGCAGAAAGTAGGAGAAAATAACAGCGCAAGCAACATAAGACAGAAGACATTTGCCTAATGTTATTTTAGACATTCTGAAGTAAATGAGTCTCTAAGAAAAATTAACAAATTGTAATTATTCAGTGTTTGTCAGCCTGTATTTTTTTAGTTATCTATTCATGTGGCAGATGAAATAAAGCAAACTTTCTGGTATTTCCAGAAAGAAAGCAAACATTATGCTTAAATTTAAAGTCCAAACTGAAAAATCTGTCTTACAACAACCATCTGCCTTCCACAGGATTTTAAATACTATTATCTTTGGCATGATTTTCTCACTTAAGAAAAAAGTGTGTTCTGAATTAGGTTTCAAATATATTTCTTTTCACAAGATGATTAGAATTCAGAATTTGAGGAAAGTCCTATTTTTATAATTTGGAAAATAACCTGGATGTGACTGAGAAAAATGTTTTCTTGGAATTTGCTCAAAGAATTGCTTTGCTAAAATTTGCTTTTAGTATATAAAAATTCTAACATTTTTCAGAGTGATTTTACCACTGTATTTTTAAAAATGTAATTAATGAATATTTGATATGAAAAGAAAATCATTCTGTCATTTCTCAAGGAGTTTTGAGTTATGTGCCCAAACTCCCGAAAATTAAGTGAATACATTAAGATATCTGTTCTTAGCTAACCAAAAATCTATGCCATCACATATGATAAGAACATGAGTATAATATCAACTTCACATGTACTACCTCAATCCCAAACAAAAAGCAAATATATGGCTTCTGTAATACATACTTACCTCTCATTAGAAAACAGATTACTTTTCCTACACCTTAACTGAGTTTTTACATATTAAAAATTATATGCAGTAATATTTAAGTTGAAATTTTCCTGAAAGACTAAAGATGGAAAAGAATACTGCACATATATCACATTCTCACCAAAAATATCACCTACTCACAGATAAACCAATGGTAAAATTAAGCAGTTCAATTCATATGATGCAATCTTGTCATGAAATAGTTTGTGAAACCTGTATTTCTAAAGCTTAATCTTTTAAAATGAATGTTTAAAATATCACACACTACAGCTTAGTAAAATATTCCTTTTGTAGTGTGAAAAAGTGGAGGTAAATCAGATGTAGACGTTTATGAAAGTAAATGTTCATGAAACACTACAAAAAACTATTTCCAAAAGGGTGTAAGATATAGAAATGGTAAAAATAGGAAAACTGAATCTAGTTGAAATACAGTTTAACAATATATACATACTAACTGGTATGTGTACATATCTATGCAAATACACACATGCACATATACATACACACGCCTACAAAACATGGTTTAGTGTCACTCACTAAGAAATACTTACAGAGCACCTCTCTGTGCCAGGCACATATGTACAGGTTCAATACCAATTTCCAAGAAAATAAATTGGCATAACTGACAATAAATGCACTCAAAATGGGCAATTAAAGTAAGATTGAGCAGTATATGTACTCAAGTATTTCCAACTCTTTAGTAAACATAAGACATAAATTTCAGAAAGAAGACATAAAGTCAAGTCAATTAATTGGTTGATTCTGTTCTCATCATTCTTTCATTGACTTAAAAGAATTCTCTAACATGCTGCAATCACAGAAGAAGAAAGCAGAGGGTAAGTGTAAGTACCAAGAAAAATATGCTGTCTCTGTAAGACTTTAGTCAATTCCTAAAAGGACTGTGATAAGGAAAATAGCCAAAATCAACTAGGTTTAGATCATAAGTAATTTCCCTAGAGCAGAGAATCATTATCTCTCTCTTAAAGTAGCCAAATTTGGTCATTAGAAGATAGACAAAAGCTTTCAAATTATAGAAACAGCTGGGTTTGAAGATAGCTTATCAACTTTAGAAAGAATATGTGTTACACAAAGTTCATTTGGAATAGATGTAAAGCTTCTAATCCAGAATACAGTTTTACATGGAAACAATATTGTAAACAGTGGTTAATTGTTTATGTATGACTACAAAACCTCAGAAACTTGAAGTGTGATTCCAATAAACCCCATGTAACCTATAGACCAAAATTCAATAAACACTGATCATTGTCAACAGCAAATAATTATACTAAATTCTAAAGATTTAGAAAACTGTTGGAGAGAAAACAAATCCTAATCATCAATCCTGTCCATCAAGAATGTGACTGAAACCACTACCTACACACTCACAGCATTTATAGATTTGTCTTCATGATGCGGATGTGGGAAGAGAAGTCCATTGTTAAATCTCTTAGCTCCTGCTTCTATACTAGTATGGAAAAGGACTCTTTAGACCTTCAAAAGAAAAAATATGCACTGCATCTTTAAAGAAGTCACTTTAGATATCTAACCAGGAGAATAAGATGGAATTTCCCATAAGGAGAACAGATGCCATGAAACTGGGTGTCCTGGTGCTCATCATTATTTATACTCAAATCATTCTTAACTATTCCTAAGCAGGAGATTGTCGGTATGTGTGTGAATATGTATATATGCATTCATCTTTATAAGCTTCAGTGTCCATGAATATAAATATTTATAAAACTAAAATTTCCTCAAGGAAGGCATTTCTGAATGTCTATTAGATGGGGTACTTACGAAATCTTATATTTTTCTGCAACAACTCTTACAGCTATAACTAAATATCTAATTCTTAGTATTGTCACCCCACCCATCACCCTGACTGATAGATCCATGGAGGAAGAAGGGACTTCCCTCAGGTCCACCCTGATGAAGTGTCCTCTTAATACACAAGCCAGTACTGGGAACCAATAGGCATGCAATAAAATTTTATAGAAAAAAAATTACTAAATGAAGATAAATGACTGAAGGAGGAGAGAGAAAAGAGGATGGAGGGAGGGGGAGTAAAATTGATTAAGGTGCACTGTGTGTATGTATCAACTTCCCTAGACCAATGTAATTTTTTGTATCTTGCAAACACATACCAATAAAAATGAAACAAAAAAATCTTATGGAAATATATAAATACAAAAATGCATTTTAGAATTTTGACATGAGCAGATATATAACATCGATTCAACAAATGAAGGAAAAGTGGAATAAACCTTTAGATTATTAAAAAACAAGACAAGTAAAAAACAAAGAAAAGATTATTTAATAACAATATATATTAGATGCCTGTGTATTTGTACCTAGAATTTATATTTCCATTTACATGGATACATTCTATATAATGAGGTAGCAAAAGTAATGAAGAGTAAAACAAAGAAACTCAGCATATAGTAGTTACAATTAAAAAGTTTTCCATATTCATGTATAAATACATAAAAACATAATAGAAAAAAACATAATATGAAAGTAAACTGGGTTTAAATCCACCTCAGCAAATTATACTGTGTAACCTTTGGTTGTTGCTAAATTGTGTTGCTCTCATTAACAAATTAAGGGTAAGGTATAATATTCTAGAATACTTATAAGCCTCAATTAGTTAATATGTAGAAAACAGTTAAAACATTATCTAATGCAAAGTAGCCATAACCAATATTAGCTGGTTTATACATTCCAATATTATTACTGATTACAAAAGCAGTCCATTCAAAGTATGATGTAAATATGGATAAATCATATGTTTTATTAATCAGAATAAATCTATTGGGTGACTTACATAAAACATCTTTTCGAGATTCAAAAGTAATGAGAAAATAATTCAGTTTCACAAATTTTCTGCTTGGAAAGACAATGACAATGAATGTTTGTTACTATAACATTAGGAACAGAAGAGACCTGCCTCTATTCTTAAAAGTATTCAATGAACATATTTACTTTTCATTACAACCCTCTGAGTTTAGTACTGTTATCCTATTTACAGATGAGGAAACTAATGAGAAGAAGTTAATTAAAATGCCCAAGACACATAGCAGGTAAGGGAAGAAATCAAGATTCAACTCTCTGTTATCTTTTCTTGTACCACCTGTTGATATAGCTAAGATACTATAAATTCCTCCATTAATTCATTGACTAAAAATTAAATTGCTTACTTTTTATACCCTGAGAAATGTATTTGGGATGAACAATAACTTTAGATTTAGTCACCTTTCTTGAGAAGCTGAGGACTCAATGGGAACAAACACAAATAAACACAGTTATATACTCAAAAACAGGTAGATGGCAATTGCTGAATATTGATCATGTGTTAGGCACTCTGCTAAGTGTTTTACATTGATTATCCTAAATCAATTCTGACAATACTGTAGCTTTAGGGTGTATTACCATCTCAGTTTTATAGATTAAAGAAAAAAATCCCTGAGGTTTGGAAGGATTAAATATATGTTTTTAATTTCTTCCCTTTACTGATTCCAATGTCTTAAATTCCTTAATTCAGTTAGAACAGTCTGAAAGAACAGAAGAAAGATGACAGTTTCAGTAGTGACGCAATAAACAACAGAGGAACCTTTACAACCAGTTGACATTCTGAGTTGTATCTGGGAAAGTAAACAACAGTTCTCCTGTCTTCTGTCTTCAGACAGAAGAGAAAGCACAAAGTCTTTAAAGCAAGAAGTAGTGCCAGGGATACAGCCCAGAGGCACAGCGCCTGCCTGGCAAGCATGAAGTCCTGAGTTTGATCTCCAGTAACCTCCCCTCAATGGAATAGAATAGAATATAGAATGAAAGACATAGAACATAGAATGAAGATAGCCTAGAATATTTTGAGACCAGAAGCACCTCTAATAGAGAGCCGGGATTCTGAACATAGGGAGTCAGAGACAAGTCTTAAAAGAAGCTCTTTACTTT
>RJWT010004641.1:0-32804 GCA_004365215.1 Cuniculus paca
TCGAACTCCCAACGATCCTCCTGCATCAGCCTCCTGAGTGCTGGGATTACAGGCATGCACCACCATGCCAGGCGAATTTTGCTTGTTTTTTGCCCTCTAATATGTTTACTCCTCTTTTCTGTTGTCATTCGCATTATCTTTATTTCATTCCATTTAACTCTTAAACTTCTCTACATGTATTGAACATTTCAGAAGCTGGAAATTTGTCTTGCTCTTCTCCTCAAATTCAGCCTTCATTCTAGTTAGCTTCAATTTCCATGCAAGATATATAGCCCCCTAGTAATCAGACTTTCTTCTCTTTGTGGGTTTTCACTTCATTTCTCCATTTTCTTCCCCTTAAAGTGTTTATCACCCAAAATCCTTCCACCTTTAAACTCTTAAATTCTATTAACCTCTTCCATTATTCCATTATCAACTTTCAGCTCTCCAGCTCATTTGCTGTTCTACTCCCACTATTTGTTAACATCCTCATGATCACAGTCTCTCATCCACTCCACTTCCTTCCAGTCTCAAACCCTTATATCACTGCACAGTGATAAAGAAAGTGTCATATACTTGTTACCCGTTTCTTTCTCTACTAGAAATTCATGATTGGAACTTCTTTTGTATTTCAACAATGACTAGGACTTATCATAATCAACTTTTTTCTCTTCTGCTACTCTTTTAAAACTTTGCAACTTCCCTCAGTACCCGCCACCATACTCTTTCAGAATTTCTTAGTGACTCTTCTCAGGATGGTAAAGGAAAAAGGTCTACTAAGGGAAATGGTTAGACGTCCTCCTTTTTCTGCAGTTGCTTTTATCCCTAAATTGGAATGAAAGGAGACCCAAAGTTTTCCTGTGTTTGGTGGGATATGGAGAGTAAGAAGAGAAAGAGAGAGAGAGAGACTACTCACAGGAGTCCTAACTCCAAGAAAGATGGAACATAGAGTTGATTACTGTCATAAACAAACCCAAAGACAATATGGCTGCATGGGTGCATCTTGAAAAAAACAGCTGTGCCGAACCTTAAGCAGGGTTTCAGTAAAACTTCACAGTAGTTATTCCTTAAAAAATACTGTATGCCATTAGCAGCAAGGGATTCTCTGAGTAAGTCACACTCTCATGGACTAATCAAGCCAAAAAACTGAAATCACTTTGCTAATAACTCATCTTGCTATTCACCAAGTCCTCTTTATTTTTCCTAATAGATCATTTTTTCTGATATACCATTTTTTCTCAATATACCATTAATTTTCCTACCTTGCTCCTGGGTAAATATCTCCTCATTGTTTGCTCTCTATAGATCATCCTCTCAGTATCCCTTATGCTACTATAAATTGTTATTTAAATATTAGCATGTCACCCATCTCCTTAACAGTATCATAATGGTTCCTCATCTTTCAGGTTAAAAAACTCAGATCTTGATATTTATAAATACATAGATGCTTTCCTAATTCTGATCTACTTTTCCAGCATCATCTTGTACCCTTAACATCCTAACTCATGACACATTTAACTATTTGCAGTTTCCCAAGTTTTTCTTGCTCTTACACTCTAAGTAATCACAGAGCTCTTGGTTTCCACATTAGTCATTCTGTAAGACTTCTTTGGTATTCTCTTCCTTGATTAAATTCCTTTTCTTTTTTTTTTGACATCTATATTAGTTTGTACCCTTATGCTAGTATTTGTCTATGTCTAAATTATTAAACAATTAGACCTTAAAGGAAAGAATTATCTTGTTTACTCTGGGCTGACCTACCACAAAATCTGATGCCATTTTCTAACTCTAGTCATGTTATCAACGCTGGGCCCTTTATCCATGATCAAACAATTTATTCCTGCACTGGATACCAGTGACACAAAGATTAATAGAGCTGTTATTCTGACTAAAGTCTAATAGCAGAGATTTTCAGGTCTTAGCTGAGCCTCATAGAACAGCATGGTGATTATTGGGTTAACAATGTATCCTGGTTGCCATGAGTTCCAAAGCCTAACCTTTATCCTAACCTGCAGGTTTAAGGAAGGTTTGCTGTAGTAAATGATGTCTGAGGTGAATATCAAAAGAAGCCTGTAGGTTACTCAGGAAAAGAAATATGATTTCTCCAGATGTTTCAAGTCCAGTTAAAGTCAGCAATATTATCAACTGTTTCTTGTCCTTAAATGTCACAAAAGAAACAAGCAGCAAATAGGAAAGGGTGACAAAGTCATAGGCCTCCTCCTGGGAACACTGCGCAATGTTATTACTGTGGCTGCACTACCTCTGAGTCCAAGTGAAATATCACTAAGCAGGTCTAACATATAATATACATTCTTGTTAATGCAAACATTGTCTAGAATGGAGCTGTTTGCCACTCATCCTAGAACTTCCTGTAATTAAGGGGGTAAAGCCAAAATTTTTATCACCGATTTTCTATTGCCTTTTTATCACCAGAGTCCAAAATGTTTGCAAGGATTTTTTTTTTTAAAAATCAAACTACTGTAAATTTTTATTATTATATATGGAAGCTAATCATTTCAGAGTAAACAACAGATGTTTGCACCCTTATTACTGTTTGGTACTGACATCGGTATTAAATGATAATATGAAAACATGTCACAGACGTGAATGATGAATTCAAATGTCAAAAGTAGTGGAAAAGAAATGTTTAAAATAGAAATTTTAAGGGTCTTGAATGAGAAGTAGAACTATGAGCACCTTCTTCTGGCAATGTGCAATACTAGTTTTTCACACAGTAATAATTTGAGAAAGTTCAAGGCATATTTCTCTTCAAAAGTTGTCACTAGAATATAGGTGATTAAAATATTCATTTGATCAACCAAGTAATGGCACCTGAAAAGTATCCAGTTGTATTAAAATTAGTAAAGTCATTAGTTTTAAGTGTTGGTATTTAGGTGAAAATTGTACTGTTTCGTGTTGTATATTATATTTTCTGAACATTTTTTGCTATCTTTCTAGAAATTCAAGTTTATATATTTAGGTATTAATTAATTTACCTTATATGTAGTTGAAAATAATATTGTTAATTAAAGTTGTCAAAATTATTCAATATTTTCTGAGATGGAACCTCATAATAGAAAAATAAATACCTAACACAATGGGTTATTTTTCACCTGATGAATGCCATTACCAATTATTTTATTCCCATAGTTTATTTTTGGTGCACCTCACTAAATGAAGTGTTCTAAGTCTCTTTCTTGATTATTTGCTAAAGCAATCAAGATTGATGAAATGGGAAACCAAGTCCTTGGCCTCCACAGGACAAGTTCTGCTCCTTCTCAATGGAATACAAGCTCTCTGAAAATAGGTATCCTGTTTGTCTCATTGATTACTAAGCCCTCCATATCTATGCTAAGGTTCAGTATCTAGGAAAATGTGTAATACATATGGTATGAATAAATGAATGAAATACACAACAATAGAAGCAATCAAGTCTTTATGGCAGAGTAGTGCTGCATTGTGTATAAATACAACATTTTCCTTATTCATTCATCTATGTAGCAGGTTATATACCCTGTTTCTAAGATTTAACTATTATAAATTGTGCTGATACAAACATAGGTATCCATGTGTCCCTGTAATATACATAGACAAATGAATGCAATTTGAGAACATAATTTTAAGTGAAATAAGTCAGACTCATACACTTAAATATTGAATGGTTTCTCTTGTAAGAAACCCTAAATATGTGGAAATATAGAACAATATAGGTACAGATACACAGGCGTGAGTAAAAAGGAAGATAAATATCTAAGTAGGGACAAGTCCAAATAAATCCCCAAATACCTACTCCATTCATTATCTCAAAACTATTTTAATATATATTGCAACTCGTTTCATTTAAACGGGTAGTTTCTCTTATTTCACTGAAGAGAAAGTTTTGTGCTATTATGTGTTTCTTTTTTGTAAAAGAATAGTTTTTGCCTGTGTCTTTTAATCTGAGTAACCATGAACATGGTTGAAGGTGATGATGAACAGTGTATTAACAACTGTCATTCTCTTTTTATTTTACTATGAAATTTTGTTTTATTTTTCCATAAAAAAAAGCTTTTAGACTTTTAGTTTTCTTTAAAACAGTATCACTATAAGTATACTTTCTAAAACTTTTAAGATTTTGAAAATACATTGTATTTCATAACCTTTGTCCATTTATGATGAAATTTAGAAATAAAAGGTTTGCTGATAGAGTCAAAATGTAAATTGAGTTCAGATTCATCTTTGTTATAAACAAAGATGTAAATAGTGTGTTTCTTACAGCCTCCTGCAGAGCACAAAAGAAATCAGAGAGCCAAGTGGCTTATTCACTCCCATTATCATTGATTTTTGAAGTTAGGTTCTTTCATGTGTATTTTGCTATTAGTATATGTTAGTGATACATAATAATTACATTCATCTTGGGGATCGGTGCATATGCATACTGTAATAATTCCTTTTACTTCCCTTCCCTCTTTTGTCTCCCATCTCTTCTCATTCCATCTCCACAACCTCTACCTGTCTTCTTATTATCTATCTTTTAGCTTGCTCTTTAAATTCTTTATATTTTGCGTTTCTCAAATATGTGATATTTAACTTTATGTGTCTGATTTATTTCACTTAGCATGCTTTCAATGTGCATCCATTACCCTGCAGGTAAGTTGTGTGATGCTAGAATTGTTTATTTTTTAAGATAATAAGTAACATAAAGTTACTTAACTGTGAAGGCTAAAAGAATTATTGCTGCTTTATAGAAAGTTATAACACTCACTTAACAAGTAAAGTCAAGATCTAATATGTGACATCTTCAACACATGCCGCTTAGTTTCTTCTAACATTTTGGACTGTACTCTAGACCTAAAATTATATGTTCTTAATCATTACATAAACCACTGAAAGAAACTAACCAAACCTTTTCAATTCTGTATCTAACAGTTATTAACAATATGAGCTCCAGAAAAAGATGATAGGGCTTGATTCTCACTTTGAACTCTTACAAACTAGGTGACCTTGAGCAGCTTGTAGAACTTCATGGTATTTCCATATCACTCATGAGGAAGTGGCATAGTAATAGTATCAAGATTGTTGTGAAAATAGAGGTCAACACATAAGAGCCAATCATGGTATAGCCACAGCAGAATAGAACATGATAATCATTTGCAACCACAGAGGGCCTCCTGAAGGAAGAGATAGCCTCCTTCTCTCCACACCTCTCACACTGGGTAATATAGGTCAGCACCGTTAAGTACGAGACTATTAAAAAGAGTACAAATATTTTCATTTGTATAAAAAGCAATGAAAATGAACTAAAATGTATCATTTCCCTACTCCACACCACTCACTTACTATTTAATTCTTCTTGCAATAGTCATAATAAATTCAGAAAGTGGATATTACCTTCTTAATTTCACACACAAAAAAGAGACTGGGCTAGGTCTATGAACTTGTGAAGCTCGGTGCTGGTATGCGGTGAAGATCTGCTGCAGCCCTGGTCTCAGGACACAGTCCATATCATTTGAGCAATGCCCTGGGGTTCCGCATGACTGTAAATCTCTCTTACCTGGCCCTGTTCAGTTGTACACTGCCCCAGCTCCAGGACTAAGACTCCTGGCAATGGGGAGAAAACGAGTCACTATCACCCCTCCACTCCGTAGTTCCAAAAATTGTTTGAGATACAAGGGCATCTTGAGAGATGACAACAATTAATTAACCAGAGCTTCCCAAAATCAACATGCCTATGGATCACTTGGAGGCCCTGTTCCAGTGCAAGTTCTGGCTCCACTGGGCTAAAATGGCACACACAGTTCTGCACTTCCAACAGCTTTCCATGGTTCTGGTGCCGCTAATCTGGGCAGTATGCCTTTAGTAACAAGAATAGGCATTCTATATATGAAAAACAGAGATCTCATTTATCTGTTGTCTCTTTCTAGTAGCATGCACTGTTTTAACCTAAAATTACCTCTTTCAGACTAGTAAGAGTCTCCTTGCTTCTCCAAATAAATTTACTATTCTATGTCAACTGATTTCTTTTCATTGTAACAGGATCATTTACCGTTTAGAATAGAAACTCAGAAGAGATCACAAAAGTACAAGACTAAGGGAGAGGCATGTCATTATATATTAAGATTTAAGTAGGGACATTTGCCCTTTCAAAGGAAAATTCATTGATCTCATTATTATCGCACCTCTTCCAACTACAGCATCTGACTCGGACACTCTCTTATAAAAAGCTGTACCATCAGAACAGGGAGAAGAAGATATGTGTATTAATAAAAATAAAACCATCCTCTCTACACCTCCAAACACCAACATAATACAATAGTCTAATAGACTATTACAAATACACATGTGGAGAGGGGAAAAAAAAGGCACAAAAGAAATAGAAGAGTTGGGTGAAAAGCAATACATGAGACTTCTCAGCTTAGTGCATAACTAGAAGATGCCTATAATGCTTGTTGAATGCTCACACCCTCCCTGAGTTGCCTGAGAAGGAAGGAAATGTCCCCTCCAATTCCTAGGAAGACAAGGTATAAGAGGCCTGTGCAGCCTTCACTCTTGGACCCCAAGGAAGGAGAAGTAATTTCCAGGAAGGTGTCTTCATGACAGAAAGCCACACATAAAACTTCTCTGAAAATGAGTGAGTGTATTCAGGCCAGTGGGTGAGTGTGTCCATACCCTGCCCTCTTAGTCCAGATACCTCAGTCTAACTAGGAATATCTGCAGCACTGGACTTTGCATCATGACTGGCTAGGTAGTTTATTTGTGGAGAAATGTTTTGTTTCATTCACCTGTTACTTTAGTCCTATCTTCCTTCATTTCCCAGTAATAAAGTTGATGTTTTGAACTTCATTCAGCTGAACATCTAATATCCATTTTTTAATCGTTTCTGAACTACAGAAGGAAAGACTAGGTGTTGAGTACTGGCCTTTTCTAATCCTTATGCGGACTAACTTGGATGGGAACAGAATTTAGTGTAACCTGGAAGATGAGGTACCAATCACTGGCACATTTGGAACATGTCAATAAATCCTGTTTTTACTATTGAACGACTCAATGGGTGGGTTAATTAACTGATTTTTTTTCCCAAATAGCTTAGTGTGATTTTAAAAGGAATTTCTGATCTCTCTACATGAGCAACTTTGTTTTGGATTCTGTAGGAACATTATAGACAGAATGAGAAAAAGTAAAGTTTGGAGGCTTGGTAGGGAAGTTGCATGATCTCTGGCCAAAAGCTATGTAAACAATAAATAGTAAAAATGAAAAGATATTGCTATTGAGTCCCTCTAACTCAAATTGATAATCTACTCATGTATGGTCTCTTGAGATTCTTAGGAAAGAGAAGGTAAATGAGCTCCTTTTATCTGTTCCAAATGCATTGATTTTACTGGGCCTACAAATTATTTTTATTAATTTCTTACTAATTTTGCATTTACTTCCACAAAACATATTCTGATAGTCATCTGCTCTTTTTCATCAATATTTCATTCAATTAAAAGATGACATTATTATTTACATTGTTATTTTAGTATGTTTCATAGTGAGTATTTTCCCATTTTGTTGTTTAAATAAACAAGCAGATGAATTTAAATTCAATCAGAAGATGATTGTAATCGACATGATTTTATTCTTTTGAATGTTGTACATGACCCAAGCAAAATATAATTCCAAAAATTCAAATTTCAAAGTACGGATAGAAAAAATATTTGTTCTTCACCAAGTTTATTTGCACCTTTGTCTATACAAAATCGAGCATAATATACTTGACATTTTCTGCATAGAAAATGAGAGGTGAATCTGACATTTAAAATCAGGCTTCTCTCCTCCTAGCCCACCTCCAGACGCTACTTTCATATAGCTTCTGTGAAGTGCAACAGATTTGAGGGACAAGCTTAAAATGGCAACTTATTTCCTGATTTTCTTTTCAGAATTAAGATAAATTTATGAAAATAACCCAAATATGTATGTACGTATATATATTTCCATTGTCAAAATATGCTTAAAAAAGAATATCTTAATAGTTTCTCATTTCAGTAACCCAAGTATCTCAGCTTATCTCATTAATATTAATATGAATCTAATTGATATTAATTCTCTCAACGACCAGGCTAGCACTTTTCTCAGTTTAACTTCTCTTCTATGGTTGCCACATTTAACTGTTTTTGAAATTCCCTCTAGGGAAATTTACATGACCTTCTCATCTGTAAAGATAAGCTGTAAATATAACAACCTTGTTTAGAAATACATTTTACCAAGCTTAAATGCTATTGTAGTCTCATCAGCTAGCAAAGGACAAGTCACACTCCATTTTTTTAGATAGCTCACATTGTTTTCCATAATGCAATGACTAGAGCTTGGGGTGTTTAAATGGTACTTCACAGTGCAGACGTCTTCTAAACTTCTTCGTGATTATACATATGCTATTCTATAGTGCGCACTAATCTCTTCTGCCTTGGATGTTTTAACAAAATGGCTGAAATTTTCAGCCATTATGGATGAGTTATTCAGCAAATCTGTAAAAGCAATTCCACTTGACAAGCCTATAGTACTACTTTAAGTGATTGAATCTCTTTGATTCCACAATGGCAAGGTCCTTATTATTCTTGCAGGAATTTTACAAGTTCTAAGAATATTTCCAAAATGCCACTAGCCACATTGCCAAAAAGAGACAGGCAATTCAGAGTTTTACTAATTTGATTTAGTGAATCCGGCTAAAGCAATGATTTCTTTTAGAAGGAAAAAGAAACTATTTGTTGTACTTTATATTCAACTGCATTGATCTTTTATCAGATTGCATGTCCTAAAGCTCTATCCCATAACATGGCTCTCTTGTCTTTCTTAAATTTATTTTCTAGGAAATGAATGAGAGCCACAAAATTGGTGAGGTCATGAAACTTACTTATTTGAAACACTGAATTGTATACATCCCTTAAAGGCAAAGGGATGTTTTTTGCCCCAAGGGTATTAGTCATGGTCCATAGTTCGTGGGAAAAACTAAGGAAGTCTCAAAATTGTGTTTCTATTATTTCTATTTCTCTAAGACTTTGTTTGAATTCCAAAGTGAATTTTCTATTATCCCATTGTACATTGCAGAGGAGGTTACCAACCAACAGCCTTTGGAAGCAACACCTGCAGTTACATTCAAAGGCATGACTTTTCCAAGCAGTGTGTGAGCTGGCCGCATTGTCCCCAAAGGGATAAAGGCCTAGGTTCTTTACCTGACTGGCAGAAGCATTCCAGCACCACGAAAGGACTCTAAACATTGTTTTGTAAGTAATGAGTCCTGCTGGTTTCATCCTGCAAGACATTGAAATCCCACAGGGAAAATGTGGTTAGAAATAAAACAGAGGGCTGGGGCCTTTAATGAGTTTCCTATCCACAGATGCCATCAAGCTTTTATACTATTCATTTTATTTCTACAGCTTCAACAAAGATTCCCAGAGTTGTGGGCCATACTCTTAACACTGAAGTGCATAGAACTTGGCAGAAGTCTACACTTCACAGATAATAACATATCACTCCATGAAATAAAGGAAAAGGCATAATCAAAAAAAGAAGTTAAATATGGAAACCTGTTTTGACAACAAATGAATACAGATGAAGCCAGACAGGAAAGGTGTTATGTATGCATGGTTTTTTTTTTTGCAAGTTTCACATAAATTATGATAGTGTTAAGAATCTATCAAGATTTTTTCTTTTTCGTATCTTCCCATTCAGATATATTATTTATATTGCTCTCCATTTTATATCAAACAAAATTTCAAACACTCATGCTTTAAAAGAGCAAAAAAACACTGAAAACCCTACCAAAAATATATACAGCTTATTTCCCTATTGTGTTTCATATTATAGTTGGGCATTTCTTAAAGTCACTTGGATATCCAATGAAATAAAATTATGATTACTGAATTTAAAATAGAAAAAGGGAAAATGTTGTTACTTCATAGATAGATCACAGAAATAACCAGTAGAAGCAAATAGCTAACATTTTGTTAATACGATATTTATTGAGTTACAAAAAGTTTCTTTAAATTTTGCACTGTGAAACATTAAGTGTCAGTTAAGTTTCTAATTAAATGACAGATAAGATATATATCTTGAAATTATAGCTATTAGAATCAAAATGAAATTCAGATTTTCCAG
Organism: Cuniculus paca; assembly: GCA_004365215.1. Lineage (NCBI taxonomy): Eukaryota > Metazoa > Chordata > Mammalia > Rodentia > Cuniculidae > Cuniculus > Cuniculus paca. The sequence continues at coordinate 10,093 of RJWT010004641.1, forward strand.
TCCTTTAAAAGTAGCCCTGACTTTTATCTTTCACTTACAAAGATTTTTCATTTATATTCAAGCTAGAAAAATTCCATAAGAAAGTTAGAAAAAAATCCAGCCAAGCATAGAGGAGAATCTTCACAAAATATATATTACCACTTTAGAAAATATTCAGGTTGCATTTTGACAACTTTATATTGTCTCCTGGCTGACTTTTTCAAAGTGATTTCTACTGAACCAAAAGTTTTTCTTAACTAGATTAATGGTAAATCCTAAAAACAATTTTCTTTATTATTGTTAATTAAACTAATGTTGAAACAAGCTATTAAAATTATATAAATCTTTTCTAGCATTTTAAATGTCTCTGTCCCTGTGTATATGAAGGAGGTAATAATTCAGGATCCCTTTAAATATTAAAAAATAGATATGAAGGTAACCTAAGTTAGTAAGCATGAAGAATAGAAGTCAGAAATAATTCAAGTGAGTTATTAAAAAGAAAAGTTTTGTGAATGAATAAATCTAAAACTATATTTTCAATACAAACCATGAGATTAATTAAAATTAATTAAAATTAAAACTAGAAGTAATTATTTAATCAATGATACTATATTTTTGTTTGCCAGATTTTTGGTAACAGGGCAACCAATATGATGGGGGAAAAACTGGCATCCACTCATATACCAAACCCCAAAGTTATGGCTTTCTCTTTCACTATTTCTACATGCTTCACATATATTTTTTTTTCATTTTGTGTGTCATAGTAAATGCTTTCATTACCTAAGCACCTACTATGTGCCAGTCATTTAAACAAACAATTCCAGTAAAACAGTATCCTGCAAAATAGATTACTGTTCCCATTTCATGGATGAAATCTAGAATGTTTATGTAAAGAAAATTTCACAAATAACACTACTTGAAAGAATTTGAACCAGGATTTGAATTTAGACATTTTTTTTTACTTCAGAGTCTATAACCTTCATACAAAACATGTTGCTTTTATTTTAACTTTTTCTTCCATCTTGAGGGTACCATTGTTTGTATCTGTATTTCCTCTACTAACTCAAGTAGACTGTCTTTTTACAAATGATTTGGCCAATAAATTTAGTCAAAATAATCAAGTGAATTCATGCATGTTGATGCATCAATTGAGAAGACTTAGCTTTAAGTAAATTTTCTGAGCCCAGCTGTTCAAATAATTTGAAATTAATTGAACCACAATCAGCATATAACATTGTTGAACCAGCTGAAATATCTGAAATCAACATGGTGTACCAAATGTGAAAGATGGAGAGACCTATAAAAAAAGGAATAATATGATCCTAGAAACAATGGAAAAATCATTAAAATATAATAGCAAAGATAAAAATGCAGTACTTTGAATAAATAAAATGAGTCCATTTATAAAAATAAATCTTATAGATATATTTAAAGTTAAGAAACAAGAAATTTTGTGCATCTTTATATTATTTATTTTGTTTAATTTTTTTTCAGTCTTAAATGAGGCATACATGCTTCTCCACATTAGACAAATATTTTAAAGTATATGACAGATTTGATGCCATAAAGAGTTTTCCCACAGTTGTTTTATTGATTTTGACAGCAAAAGTAGTGGTTTGGGGACTCATTTATTATTTAACTATTTCTTTGGATTTTGTTCCAGGCAGTTTAAATTTATTTTTTTAGAAAAAAGTAGCAATCATTTACTTTTATGTTTGTGCATTATCTTAGTCTCTGTCCTAGTATTATTTAACATACCATGAATTTTAAATAGTGATGCCATGACATTTTAACGTTACATTATTTGGAATGTGTTGATTTAGTTAACCCATTCAAGTGTTGTTACTGTGTGTGTGTGTGTGTGTGTGTGTGTGTGTGTGTGTTTGCCAGAACAAGATTTATGCTAACCATTATGATTTGAATAGGTAATGGTTTGAACTAATTTATACTAATACACAGGTTTAAAAATTTGACATGTTGGAAAAGTTACTTATTCCTCAATTAATTTCAACAAACTCTCAGTAACACACACAGAGTATATTTGAGAGAAATGTAACACTTTATACTGATTTTCAGTTGGGATTCAGGTGCATAGCTCAACTTGTTCATTAAAACCCATTAATATTGGGTTTGTGTTCTTGTATATAAGTATATAGAAAGAACTGGAGCTGATTTTAATACCTGGAGAAGTTAAATGTGAGGAAAATATTAGGGGTTTGGATCTTACAATGTGACTTGAAAAGTCAAATTGTGTTCCACATTTTAATTATTGTAGGAATTAGAGTCACTTGGTAAATAGTTACAGTTGAATTTTTGTACCTTTTTTCAATTTGACAGTAAACTCTACTTTATGTTTTTAAAACCATTTTATTTATAATGAAATCACAAAATGTAAGATTGAACTAGGCCATTTCTGCATCAATTTTCTTTCCATAGCCATAGTTAGAAATTATAAGACTATGGGGAAACTGAAAGGAATTCAATAGGAAATATATAAATAATGGAGAGGCTGTTTTAACAACACCCTTGTAAGTAAAAAAAATTACATTTTTTTTAAAAACAGGAACATTTTGGATTACAAATAAATTCTAAATAATGTTTAAGTGAAAAACTCTTTAAAGTATTATAGCTATAATAAAAAACCACAAACTTATAAGCAAATTTTTAGTGTAATATATTCCTTATATCTATTTTGCATAAGACCAATAAATAGCAAGTAATTTCAGAGGTAAATAACCATTTTAACGCTTAAATTATTTGGGAAAGCGAACAAGTTTAAGTGCTAACTAGTATTTTGCATACATACCATAAGATAAAAAAGAGCACGTGCTTTCTATTTATGTTGGTTACCAATCTTGATATTCAAGGGAAGAGTGTATGAAGTTAACAAGCAATTATTATTTGGCAAATTAGTACTCAACAACCCTGAGTAAATAGGAAGTTTGAAACCTATCTGTTATACAGCTACTTTAATTTGCACAGCACACTGGTGTGTTTGCTTTGCAAATACTTTGCAATGAATCATCATTTGTACTATACAGTCCAAAGAAAAGCAATCAAAATTCACAGCAAGACAATGAAATTAATTATAACTGTTGAATTCTGTGGTGGTAATTCCTCCTCATGCAGGAAGATTAATTGCATTGCACTTTCCTTGCACTCCACTAAATGATCTGATGAATGTATAATCATTTACAGATTTCTCAAATGCTGAAAATTGATTACCTTTGATTAGCTCTGATCTGCACAAAGAGCTCTGACAGAGTATCAGTGAAACATTACAACATTACAGACAAAGTAACAAATGATTTAATTACCAGTGTGCTTATTAATGTTAGATTCCCTGCAGTGATCCTGGCAAATCAGGGGCCTGTAATAGACCTGTGGGTTTCACTGAATTCCATTAGGGTTTAAATAATATTTCTCACTATTTCTCAAATCCTTCTTTTCATGGCTCCTTAATAACTCTAATTAATTTTAATTTGTACAAAAAAATCCACTGCATCTTTAGAAACTTTTAATTAGCTATAAAATAAAACTCTTCTCCTCCCAAGAAGACATATATGATAGCTTTGGAGTAGCCTCACAAATAAGTTTTCATTAATAGTAGTTAGCTCCCTGTAACGTTATTAAATGGAAATCTAAAACAAATGTGGAATTGTACAAGTGGTCCAACGGTCCTCTTCTGGCGGCAAACAAAATGTGATTTGTTTAACAGAACCAAGTTAAACAACAGTATGGCAAAATGTTTAGATAGTAGCATGACGAGCATCATCATAATATTCTTTTTAAAAAATTGTTGGTGCAAATGTGTAACCTGCAACCATTTTTTTAAGTGTAGCATAGAAAACACATTGGTTAAGAAGCCTTAATGCATGTTGAAAGAGAATTTGAAAATTTAAGAGAACACTGGCCCAGTTAGACACAGAATGTGATGAATAATATTGGCACAGACAAGTCGAGCCTAACTAGACTTGTGTGCAGGAATATTCAGATCACTCTGGATTGGCAGCTTTTAGGGCTTTCCCCAATTTGATGCCATTATGTATGATATTAAGTTATTGTGAAGCGATGACAATGAAAACCCAGATGATCAGAGGAGTCAAACAGAGCAGTTTAAATTAAAATATGTGTCTGCAAATGTTTCCAAGGCAAAGAAAAATTAGAGGGTAGGCAATTAAAAGGTTGTTTAGCACAGAAATGCTGATATACAGACAACTTTATAATAATATTTTTTCACAGTGGCTTTGCAGTTCTGCAGAGACGAGGCAGTACTGCAGGTGTTTCTGGGTGGCATTTCAAAGCCACGAGCTGTAAAACTTAAGACGTGAGGATACGCAACCCCCAACGCTGATGAATACATTTATTATGTTCAGTGCTGTCAGCAGCTGAAAAGCTATCCATCACATTGAAACAGCACAGAGTCAGGAGTCTCTTTTTGTGGAGAAATATTGAAGTCAGATTGTTGATGTCAAAAGTCAAAGTATAGTTCAGCTATCTGTTTTATGAATTTGACTGAGACACATTGTGCCTGTGCGCAAACTGATATCTAGCAGAGCTCATTTTAGCAAATGTGTGATTTAGAAGTCAAAAAAACATTCGTACAACCAAACTCATAGCAGGCAGAGGCTGTGGCACACGCACATAGTTTTTACATTTCAATATGACACCGTGTGGTAGTGTTTATCATCTGAAATCCAAACCATATCAACTTTCTAACTACGATATTTAAGATCTATGTACTTTCAAAAAATATTCACACAATAAGAGAATGCATTAAAATATCGCCTCAGTAACAAAGTTATTGGCCTTGTTGGGCTGTTTTGCTTCTATTTTCTTCTGCAAATTATACCACAATTAAATAGTGGATTCACTTTATTCTCAGTGCAAAAATAGACACTATATGGGGTTGAAATAACATGAGTATTTAATAACCATTAAATCACGGATGTTACTTAAGCCCTAGGACACATGTACCCACTTACACTCCTGGAACCTCTACTACTATAACGTCTGAGCTACATTTTCTGCATTATGCTACATACCGTACATCCAAGAACCCAATGTTGCTGAATTCTTAGATATGAAACCAAAAAAGAAGAAATTGTGCTATACTCAAAATGCTCTATTTTGCCTGTTTCCATCCTCAGTTCACATTATTTCACAAGATATCATCTGCTTTCTTTTCATTGCAATGCATTTTAATTAATTTACAATAAAAAATGAAATTGTTTTGGGTAGTTCACATTCAATTATATTTAATAGAAATTTTGAGCTAACTTCAACATACATGGCACCGCTTGCAAACTACTATTTCATTTGAACAAATCTTGGGGATCAAAGTGTAAATTTGGGGTGTATTGCTTTAAGCCAGGGCTTTGTGCCTCCGAGGTAGCATATGCTCAGAATGCTATTACACTTTCCAGCCTTCCTGCAAATTTGTGGTGTTTAACAAAAAACAAGCACATTTTTCAATTCAAGTCAGGAAGACTCTTTTATTTTTGCTGATTTCGCCTTCTTTTCTCTTTGCTAGCACAACCCTCAGGGCGCATGATGTAATGGCCAGCACTTGCACATGGGAGCCAGAAAGCCTTTCAGGAGCTGCAAACTTTATTCAATAAAAATTATTGTGTTCCATCTCTTTTTTCCCCCCTCCCAAAGAGGGAAAAACATGTAAATATCATGTAGAAAGCTTTAGGAATCCTAAAGACCTCTGCGGGTCTTAAAAGCATTAATTATTTTTAGGCAACACACGCAAAAACAAGAGCAGAGATTATTTTTACCCTAACTTGGTTCAATAACACCAGATGTAGAACAGGGCTCTGTGCCTTGAAGGGTCACAAGTTTGAGTCAAAACTCAACTTCAAGTTAATTGGCTGGTTTCAGGGCCACAGAAATTGAAGAGAGACATATTTGTTTCTGATGAGGAGACAGGGAGGGTCGCTGATCCTGACTCTGTACCCCTTGCTTTCTCAGAAACTCACTCCAGTATCATGAAAGCTATATTTTTATCTTTCTTGATAATACAGAAATAGAAAACAAATGCAATCTTCATAAATCCTATTGAAGAGTAAAAGGAACAAAACAAAACTAAAGGTGGGACTTTTTCCCTTCCAGGTGCATATTTGAAAGCACTGTTTATTTGTTAACTCTGGGTTTTGCCTATCTTATCAACTATGCTGACACCCATAAGTACTTAAGTAAAATCTAATGCTATGTTCTAATTTTGATATTTTGAATGTACAATGGCAAACCCTGTAATTAAGTGGCTGGGACTTCTTGCATTCTGTTTTTATTGATATTTCTAGATCAATTGCAAGTTTCTTTGGAATATCAGACAGAATACTTCTCTTTAAAAATTCCATCCAGGTAGGAGGAAAAATCCATTTGGGATACTCTGTCACTCAGGGAAAAAAAATAATTCACTAAAGAAAAAGAACTACCATATGGAATTCACTAGACACTAGCCCTCTTGTCGACCCAAATTATACCAGTCCCCACATAATAAGAAGACATTGCAGGGGCTGTGCTGTATGCCTTCCAGGCACAGCTCCATAGCCAGCAATTAGTCTATATACTCAGAGGCCAAAAAACCTTATTGTCTTACTTGCTGTATAATTATCTGTTATGATGAACTGTGATTCTAAGGACTATTGTCTTTAAGCTTGGATCTGTGTATGGAGTAGATGTCTGGCTGAGGCTCAAGAATGGACCTTCCTTTTAGTATCTCTGCCTGAGTGATTTCTCTGGTCTCTTCCTGGCTGGGTAAAACAGAGACTGTTTCTGCATGATTTCTTGGGTTGATGAGAAGCAATTATGCCTTAAATGAAGTCATTCATGTCTGCCATCTTGTTTGCATATTTTCCAGTGTTCACCTGTTATTAAACCTGTCTTTAAACTGTAAGCTAGTTTCAAGTAGACTTTTGTGTCTAACACAGTTCGGTAATCAGAGGAAAACAAAATAGATAAAATGTTTTCTGCACAAATCACTCAAGCAAGAAATCTAATAAAGTGATTAAAATCTAAAATAGCATTTAAGAATTTCCTGGGAATTTTTATTTCTTTGAAAACTACCTCCCTCATTCTCTGAAAAATGGCAATTGTTTTCATTTTATTGTGAAAGTTATAGCAAGTTGGTTTTCTAGTAGCGAAAAAGAAAAGACAGAGAAAGGAGAGAGTATTAATAAATTTTATTCTTACTGTCAAAATAGTTATTATTGTTTTTTATAGTATTAAAATGATATAAGGCCATGTGTAGTAAAAAGATAACTGGGAGCATTTGCTAAAAGTCAGCCATATTCATAGATGAGATTATTAGAAGATATGGATTAAATATTTAAATATCATACAATGCAATCAGTAATGATTATTCATTATAGCTATATTATAACGAATTCGAAACCACTAACACTTTACATAAAACTCAAAAAATGGAATTTTTCCATTTTAAACCTTCTGGTCTTTCATCTGAACAACAAATGCCTACACCAGCTTCTGATACAAATATCAACTATAGTTTATGGTTAGAGCAGTCATGAAATGAAAATTAACATTATCAACTTACTTAAACTAATATATATTTTATTAAACGGTGCCTCAATGAATAACTTTCTACATTTTGGAATATTTTATATTTATTTAGCTATTTATCAGCTATTCTTTGTTAATATATTATATTTTACAAATATATTTGTTTTCTAAAATAATCCATAGTGGTGAACCAGAATGATAAACTGGATATTTTTCTAGTGGTAAATGAAAAATGGAATATTGTTAAGCAAATTGAAAATAAATCTGAAAGCACAATACTTTAATATATATATATATATATATATATATATTTCTCACTCATTTTGGAAAAGAATCATTTTCGATGAAAAGATATAAATTTAGGAAGTAATTTAATTTTAAAACAATTTCACCTTCAACTTTTCAAAAAATTCAACCAACCATATGTGTTTTGTTTTTTAGTTTCAATGAAATATGATAAGAGTTACTGATGGCTTAAAGTACTTAATTTATCACCACTGAACATAAAGCATTTCCCCCCCAAAGAGGTTTGTACTAAGGTGACCTCTACTGTTTAAAAGAAAGGTTTGCAAAAAGCAGTCCTTCTCCTAAAATATTCAATAATCCTAAATTACAAGGATAAAAGTGGGCACTGCTGTGCTTAAAAGTATTTACTAAATTCTTTACTGTTTCAATTATATATGCATGTGATCTTTAAGCTTTTTTTGCCTCATAGCTGGGAAATTTCCTCTGTCATTTACTTCCTTGCATTTCGTGTACAAATTCTGACTGACTGGGATCCCTGCCATTGCATTTTCTTCTCACTGAAGGGTTTTATCTGCTCCTGGTGGGGCAAAGTCATGACCCAGAAAAAAATTGATTCATGAATTCTCAGGGTGCAAGTAAAGAAGAGAGGAAATATGTCTTGGCTGAGCTCCGACTAGTGACAATTTAAAACCTGTAATTAGTCTGAATTCAAGCTGCAAAAGGAATCTGAATTAAAAATTCATTAATTCAAACCGATATATTAACTTGAACAAACTAGGTCTCTTATTATAAAGAGCCACTTTTACAAGATGTTATGTTATCTGCTGGAACCTGAATTTTAGTAATTTAAAATTATTTAAAGGTAGTAGAAAAAGCAGCAGATTATTGCATGATGCCTCCTCTCTACCTTAAGAAATCTCACTTTTATTGGATCTGCCTGGTGTTAACACATTAGTTTTGGGTTTTATTTCCACCTCAGTTCTAAATTTCATGTTTACAAATCCTTATTGTCCTGTGGAGCACGTACTTTTTCTATTTCCCCCCTGATGTTTCCAAGACCCCTGGTCCCCTTCAGCTAACTCCCTGACATTTCCATGAACTACACTGGTGAAATGTTATACAGTAATTAATGTTGATCCTAGTGCACACTCAGCCTCCAGTACAAATTAGGATGGAAAAGGTTATCATAATATTTTGCTAGTCTATTTGGTAGGTTAGAATTGCTCCCTGTGGGGGACAAACAAAAAGAAAGGTGTATTAAAGTTAAACTTTAGAAGAAAGACTAATCAGGTAGATTATTTTTAAACCACACATATTTTAATCTTTGTACCTAAAAATAATAGATCAGTATGTGTGAACATACTGATGTTTAAGTCATGACCCCCTGAGGACCAATGGGCAAGACCTTCAAGCAGGTTAGGAAGTACCTGCTTGGATGGGCTCAGGAATTCACTCGAAAATTCCACTGTTTTCTGGAATTCAAATCCAGGTACAACCAGCAGCTGGAGCCTCTCCAACTGTCAGTAGTGTCTGAAAAACACGAAGAGACTAAATAATTTAGATTACACGATATTGACCTGTATAATTGTTTAAATGAGTAATGCAGTCACCAACTGAAAGAGGTCAACCATCTGTAGAGGAAACACAGAATTTGGTTTCATTTCCAAACAAACTTTTGAAGGGCAAATTGTTTTTTCTGTGGGAGGTAGGGGAAAGTCTGAAGACAGATTAATGGCTTCTCCTGCTAAATAAAGGTTAAGACTCCTGTCATTTATAGAATGTAACATCAATAGAGAAGTCATAGGGCAGCTAGTCCCAACTGCACATAATCACTGTGCCTGGGCAGTATTTCCAGTGGATTAAAAGGTAAGTGGCTTTGAGGATTCATTTTATTTCATGATATGCCATCCTCATTCATTGTGTGTGTGTGTGTGTGTGTGTGTGTGTGTGTGTGTGTGTGTGTGTTAGAACATGTGTATTTAACTGGAAAAAATGATTTGGAAAGACTTCATCCTGAAATTAGAAAAACCACATTTTTATAGATAATGCAAGTAATTTTTTTAATGAAATTCTACCTAAATCTTTAAAGTTTGAAGTTGCTAAAAATCTGAGATGCACACATTATGCACCCAATTTATTTTGGAAAACAGTGCCCATTTTAAATAGATTAACACATACTGATCAAACCCTTGGTGATCGCACAGCTCACACTGAATTGCAGGCAGCAATAATTAAGTGTTCCTACCAACTTATTCTCCAAAGCCACTACCTTCCAACGGGTTACTTGCCAGGCAAAGTGGTTTAATTATTGGATTTCTTCTGTGATCCCCTGTTTCTCTGCCAGTGTACTTTAACAGGCTTCTCTGACCTCTTTATGGTACAACAAATTATAAAAGAAGACAATGACAAAGAAGAAAGAGATTAAGTTCTGTGTGCCTATGAGCTAACTATGAATTTAATGCCATGAATTTTTTTAAACACAGAAACTATCTTTGCCACTGGTCTTTACTTTCTAAACATGCACACCAGTGCCCACTCACCCACACCCACACACACATTTCATCATCTTACATTGCTTGAGGCTACATGCAGAGAAACGTTTAGTAAATTTTTTCCTCAAATGGTTTTGGATATTTTCTTCATTCGTCTAATAAGAATGATCTCCAATATACATATATTCTTGCATCGTTATTCATCTATTATGAAGAAACAAAACTTTTATAATAGTTCATTATATCAAAAAGATATTTTCATTGCATACAGAAGATGTTGAGCCATGAATTTTTTTGTGATTGTAATATTAATCCAATAAATCTTTCTGTATTTGGACAACATCCATATATTGCTACTGAAAGGTGATTTTGGTTGCTACCGGTTGATAACAAATGTTAATTGGAAATCTAGTTCATTTTCTAATAGATTTTATGATAGTCTACTGAGGACTTGGCATTGCAAAGTATGAAGAAATAAATATAGTAAACACTCTGCTCATAAAGTTCTTAATGAAACTGGAATTCCATTGACTTTTGATGGAGCTCTATCCCGAGCACAGTCATTATGTTCAAGTTCCTGTTCCATGATCTCAAGTTCTGTCCTTGCCGGCAGGGTTCTTGTTAGCCCTGTCTCTAACACACACACACACACACACACACACACACACACACACACACACACACACACACACAATTTTACAGGTTCCTCCCTTGAGCCAAGTTATATAAAGATGGAGGGCTTTGTATTTCTACCTGTTGTTGATCCACCCATATGCACCCATATGCATGCATAGTCACCCATATGTCTTATTTCCACCACACACACACACACACACACACAGACACGCAGCCCCAAAATTGAAACTTAACAAAGAGTGGCAAATGAGAAAAGATGATCTGATTGACAAACACCTGGAAAAAAATAAAAAATTTAGTAGTTAATAAAGAAAGGCGAAGTTAAAATATTTTGTTAACTTTTCCAACATGATGCATCAGCAACGTTGACATACTCATGATGCTTTCATGGTGTACTTATGTCTCTTGGTCCAAACGTTTGTCAAATTATCTATCACAATAAATTCAAAAGGTGCCATATTAGTAGGTATTTTTCTGGCATTAAAATAAAAAGTTTGACTACTGGTGTATAATCAGTTTTTAATCTCAATAAATATGAAGTCCTTACCTCATGCCAGTCGATGGGCTACATGGTACAACTGTAGCCATGAATAAACAATACAATCCTGCCTTTCATGGAGATTACATATTAACTGTAAATTATGAAAATTATTAAACTTATTTAAGCTGGAGAAAAATCTAATGTTTGAGAAAAAATAACAAGCTTAGAGTTCTAAATCATTAAGATCAGCATGGTCCACTATGGTAGCCATTAACCATATATGAAATAAGAAGCTGTTGTTGGTTAGTAGAACATGATCCAGTGTTTTTCGGAGATCACTATGGCTTATTTATTAAGAATAGAAGAATCCTAGTTCATGCCTATAGTCTTGGAATAATTATTAATAGTGCCCTCTTTTGCTCTTAGAATTCCTCAGTTTACCCAACAATTACACAATAACCCTAAAGATTGAGATTATGAAGGTAATTTAGTAAAAGATCTATTAGACAGGTTGGGTATGTTTGGTAGCAGTGAAATGAACTTATCTTTCACACAAGATGGATATTTATCACATGATCCTGTATTTCTTTCCTTCATCTCTTTCTTTTTCATTTCTACTTGTGTTGAACTACACATAACAAAATTGTAACTTTAACCATTTTAAGTGTACAACTATTTTAGTGGAATCATCTACATTCATGTTTTTGTGCAACTATCATAATTATTCATCTCCAGAGCTCATTTTCTACTGAAAAAAAACTGAATTTCTGTACTCATTATGCAATCACTCTCTGTTCCCTCTTCCCCAAGCACCTATCAGCCACCATTCTTCCGTCCATTCTTCATATCAGTGGAAACAAACATGCAGTATTTCTCCTTTGGTGAGTGGTTTATTCCATTTAACAGATCCTTAATGCTCAGCTATGTTATAAAACATCTCAGAACTTCTTTCCCTTTTAAGATTTAATGTTATTCCATTGTATGCATGTGCCATGTTTTGTTTATGCATTCACCCATCTTTGGGCATTTAGATTCCTCCCACCTTTCGGCTACTGTGAATAATACTGCTCCAAACAAAGGAATATGACCATCTCATTGAACTACTGCTTTCAGTTCTTTCAGGTATATACTCAGTAATGAAGTTGTTGGGTCACATGTTAATTCCACTTTTAGATTTTTGAGTAGCCACTATTCTGTTTGTCATACTTGCTCTACTATTTTACATTTTCACTCAGTGCACAAGAGTTCCAGTTTTTCTGCAATGTTGCCAACACTTGCTATGTTCTGTGTTCTTGCTTTCTTGCTCTCACTGTATCCGTCCTAATGGGTATAAGGTAAAATCCTGCATTTATGAAAACGTAAATTTAATATCCAGATCCAGCAGGGTGCATATTCCTAGAACATCAAATCATTGAAAAAGGGTAAATAAACCCTATTTTTGTGTTAAAATAAATAGGCTTATTTTGAAATTGAATATATTCTGATGAGAATTTCTCACACATATTTGTATGATTAAAGCTTCAGCACAGTACCTCAAAAAGAACAGTCTCTCTTTAGATCTTCACAGAGCTCTACTTCAATCTTCTTTCTTGATTGAAAGACTTTGGAAAAGGGTTTGTAAAGCAGTGAAAATCTGTTTTAATATTCATGTCATATAATACCAGCTAATATCCATATCTGCAATTGACCAAATGCTGAACATACATGCTATGACTTCTAAATATTTGACTTCTTTTAGGGGAGGTAGAGAATGGATGTCATACTAACAACTGATAATTATGGCAATATACAAGTAATCTCATATCTATATTTTGACTAATAGTTCATGTGAAGTATCTCTTCTATTATTTTACCAAAGTATGAGTAGTAATCTGCCCTGGTTTTATCATTTTTATTGCGATGCAGCACTGCAAAATATTTAAAAGAATTAACTATAAAACCTAATTACTACATTTGAATTTCAGTTTGGCAAGCTTCTACTTCAGTAGATTAGGTGTCCTCAGGGTAGTTATATATCTTACCCCTGCCTTAGTTATTACACGTTTAAGATATCAGTACATGAAAAGCACTTTGAACAAGACTTCAACAAATTGTTTCGGTATGTATTATCATTATTATGCAAAATATTTTAGCACTTGAGAGGCTGAGCCAAGAGGATTACCATGAGTTGGAGTGTAGCCTGAACTACATGATGAGCTCAAGGTCAGTCTGAACTATACAATGAGGGTGTGCCTCAAAAAATTTTAGAACATATATTTGAACCAAGAGAATAATTACACTCTTTCTAATTAATATTAGTGTTTCTGTGATTATAAATATCTATGATATCCACTAATGAAACACTGATCAGTAAACAAAGGTAAATATACATCAAATTCATAAAGAAAATCTCCCATATTATTAATTAAAGTTTTTGATTCAATTAAAAGCAAAGAGAAAATTAAATTCAACTGATTTGATTTAGTATCGGTAGAAATTATTCAGATGGGGAAAACATTTCATTTGATTCATCAGCTCAAAAGCAAACTACCACTCAAACAAATGCACTGTAGTGAATATTTCATTTAAAAACATGTTGCTGTATAGATATATTATATGGCTGTATTCCACATTAATCTACCCAAAATGTCTATAAAAGCCTATTCTAGAGCTCTGTCACCTGAAAAGTAAAAGCCATTTCATTTCTAAACATATCATAATGTTTCCTTCTGTGGGCACCCAGAGAAACTACCCAGAGTAGTTTCTGACATGGGCAAGTAATTGGCCACAATAATTGAGTTCCCTGCTGACATAAAATAGCTCATGGCCACCTATTTATTACTGTAAAGAAATAGTGCATCACTTTTGTCAAAATATAAGCTTAACCTAACAAAATGACTACATTCAAATTTGTCTTAGAGTTTGCTAATGACTTAAGTATTGTTTTATATGGAAATATTGTTGTCATCTATAATTTGGTCTACAGTGACCTTGAAGATGCCATTACCTGGAGATAATTAACAAGTGAAAAAAAGTGGTAACAAGAAAACAACTTCTGGAAATTTCAAAATGGAAATAAAAACTTTAAGAAGTTTTGATGATTCAAGGCCATAAAAGTATAAAATTCAAAATATTGTATTAGAATTTTACGGTAATGGCTTTCAATAAAACCAAGTATAATACTCAGTCTTACACATAGTAAGTAGTATATACTGACACTTATAAACACTGATGACTCAAGGAACTATGTTTATCACTAAACACTAGCTGACAGAAAACAGATTTTTATCAGTGCCTTATCAACCCCTTTACCTTTTCCTCTACTCTCTCATTTCTTTCTTTTTCTTTACTAGTCTCCCTTAAATTTCATGTCACATATCCTCCACTAAATTCCGTGTATGACAGAAAATGTGTGATACTTATTTTACTTCACTTAACATAATGATTTCCAATTCTATACACATTCCTGCAAGTGACACCATTTTTCTTCTTTATGGCTGACATATATATCATTAATACTAAGATGTCAACATCACTGGCTTAAGAAATGTCCAGCAAAGAGAAATGCAGTCTTCTGGGTGTGCTAGGTAGAGTTGGATACCATATAATTAACCTGGCAGAAGAAATTTAAAGCAGTCTAATGTTGAGGCAGTGGCATGGCTGTTGTTCAGGGCTTTTAGCCAGATCTATGTTGAGAATCAAGAACAAAGAGCCCAACAGGATGATTTAAAATGTTGCAAGTTTGTCCAGAAAAGAAGCTCCAGTAAAGTTGTGTACTATAAAGACAGAGCTGAGATCTCATTTGCTGAGAAGGAACAGAAAAATAGAAAAGATGGCCTGGGGGCATCACAGGAAGTGGCATGTCTCTATCCTTTGCAGCTTCAAAACTGCAATAGGGAAAGACTTTGCTTTGAGGAGAAAGCCACGGAGTGCTCAGTTTCAGAATGGTGGCAGGCACACTATGTTACAGAATGGCACCACTGGCCATGCAAGGTTCCAAAATGGTGGCAGCGACATCAGTTTCCAGAGTGGTGGCAACATAGAGAATTTGTTCCACACAATCGGGTTCAGAGTACTCAGCAATCCAGGCACATGACCCCTACACCAAGATAGAGGAAAACCTGGCTACTGCTCCACCTGGCGCCAGACCTTGGAATCACCCATGTAGTGCTGGTTTTAGGTACATGCAGAATGCTTGAGTTCTGAGGTTAAAAAGGCTTCCACCTCAATTTCAGAAGGCCTGGGAGGCCAAGCAGTGTGCCCCTAAGAGGGCAGTGTATGAAGCTATGAATGTGAAGCCAAAAGTGCAATGGAGAACCCAGAAGTTTGGAAAAGCCAAAAGCATGGACAATCTAAATAAACCTGCAAGGAGAGAGAAAAGCCAGCCCAAGAGAGAATCCAAGGCAGCCACAACCACAAGAAGTGCTGTGGGGGTGGAGTCACTCAAGACTTTTGGAGTTCACAACCAGATTGCTTCAAATCTGTAATGTGGAACTCCAGGAGTTAATGTTTTCCCTGCTGGATTTTGAACTTTCTTTGGTCCCATTCCTTTGTATTCTCATGTGTACTCTTTGGAATTGTAATGTTTCTCTTGTGCCATTGAATGTTGGAAGTGTCTAACTTTTCATTTGTACATGAGTTTGCATCTTACATCTTACATCTAAGAGCTTTTTACATCTCAGCGGAGATTTGAAACTTGGACTTTCAGTAATGCAGAAACTGCTTAGACTTTGGCAACTCCTGCAGATGAACTAAATGCCTTTTGCATAAAAGGATGTACATGAGTGTTTGGGGGTCTAAGGAAAAAATGTTATGGTTCTAATGCAATATAATGTTGATAAACTTAATTCTGGTTTTTAAGGATTGTTAAACCTATGTTATAATGTTCAAGTAGTGAAATGATAATAATAAGCATGTCTTTGTGTCTGGAGACTAACTTAAAGAAATGTGTCTGGTTACCAAGTTGACAAAGGGTGGATTGTAATCGTTGATACATTGCATCAACTTGAGGAGTCCAGAAGCTTAACTACCAGATTCAGTGACTCTGCCTCCTGGGGTGTAGAAGACAAGCCATTATGCTTTAAGATGTTCATTGTGTCAAATCGAGAAGGTCAGAAATTTAACTAAATGATTAAGCAGGGGACCAGGGTCCTTACTTTGTAACATCCTCAGCCTGTACAAGAGAAGGGAAGGCAGATGGTGTGAGTGCTAAACACACTCAAGGATTGTAGCCTGCTTCCAATATAAGGGAGGAAAAAAGGCTTGCTTTCCTTTCTTCTGCTCTTGTTGCTTTTGCTGTTTTCCACTGCCATGAAGGATTGCTCCTCTGCCATGCCATCCTGCCTTGTAGCCAGCTGAGCATAGATCGAAACCTCCACAAACTGTAAACTAAATAAACCTTTGCCTTCTTAATTTTGGGTTTCAGTCATTTTGTCTCAGCAACAAGAGAATAGTAACAAAGATACACCATTTTATTTATGGCATTGTTCCCTTGCTCTGCCTCCCAGCAGCTATGAACTAAGCAGCTTTGCACTACCATGCTCGTCTGCCATAATGTTTCTGCCTTTAACTGTAAGCTAAATTAAACCTTTTGTTCTCCAAGTTGTGGGTTTTGGTAGTGTGTTTCAGCAATGAGAAAGCAAATTAATACAGATAATTAGTAGCAGGAATGGGCTTCTTGCAGTGACTGTACATGACCATGTGGTTTACAAGCCTTTGGGAAAGGTCTGCTGGAAAAAATTGAGAAAAGTCAGGAGATGTGGGCTAGAAAAGCCTTAGAATGCAATAAGCAGAGCCCAATGGATGACTCTGGTCAGAGCTTAGAAGACTAGAATATTGATCAGAATAAAGACAGTAAAAGTCAGGCTCAGAAGGTTTCAGATGGAAGAAGGACTCCACTGGAATTTGGACTAGAGGACATGGGTGTTCTACTTTGGCACAAAATTTGTCTACATTTTACCTAGGCACTGAGACTTTTCAGCAGACCAAAATTGAGGGAAGTGAACTTATTAACCTGGCAAAGGAAATCTCAAGAAAACCCCATATTCAAGTGATGGCATGGATACTGCTGGCTGCTTTTTGCGAGATTTATATTGAGAATCAAGAACAAAAAGAACACAAGAAAATTTTGAAAAAACTTACTTTTTGTCCCAGAAAGAAGCATGAGTAAATTTGGGGCCTATGTACAATATTGTGTTTCAGTGGGTCTCGGGTACTGTACATATTTATGGATAGAGAAAATATTTACATATACATTAAAATTTGTGTAATATTCATCCATTCATTTGTTGATGGGATTCCTACCTTAACTATTGTGGATTATGCCATAATAAAGATGTATATACAGGTATCTCTATATTATGTACATTTCACTTCAATGTCTTTACCCTTTTGATGGTAGATTAATATCAAAAATGTATTAGGAATCCAAAAAAAATTAACTCCCACCAAAATGCCCAATCAATAAATGAGTGATTGAATTGAACAGATACTTTCTAAAGGAATACAAATAGTTAACAAGTGTATAAAACATTGTTCAACATCTCTAGTCATCAGCTAATTGCAAATCAAAACTACAATGTGATTCCATCTCACCCATCTATCAGCAAGAGTACAAAAACCAACAAATGTTTGAAAGAATGTGAGAAAAACAAGCCTTTATATTCTTTTAGTGGGAATGTAAATGGGTACCATCACATTGAAATCAGTTTGAAAGTCCCTCAAAAACTAAAAATAGAGTTATTGTTGGACACCACTACACCACTCCTCAGTAATAAACTGAAAAGGACTGGCCATATATCTCAATGGTAGAGTACCCCTGAATTTAAACACGGTACTGCCAATAAAATCTTTCCATTTAGTAGCTTCTCTTACTTGTACATATTTGAGCAACCAATATTATTGTTTAGTTCTAAACATTTTCATCCCTCAGAAAAAACCTTTACCTGTTAGCACTCACTTCTAATTCTCTGTTCTCTTACCAACTGGCAACCATTAATAGAATCTGCCTATTTTAGGTATATTATACAAATGAAAGTGTAGACTATATTGCTTTTTATGTCTCTCTTCTTTTGTTTAGCACATTTTCAAAATTTATGCATGTTATATGATGTATCATAATATTAATCCTTTACATACCTCAATAATATTCTATTATATGAATTTTTATTTCCTGAACTAAAAGAAAGACATTTGCAATTTGATAGATAGCATTTAATCTGTAGAACAATTTAAGGACTATTGTCATCTTAAATTTGTTTTCAAATCTGTAAACACAGGATCCCTTACCATTTACTGGGAACATTTATCTCTTTTAACAGAGCTTTATATGTTTTCCATGTATATGTCTTACACTTCTTTTCCTAAACATTTTCCTAAGTATTTTATTATTTTTATCCTATTATAAATGCAACTGTACTTAATTTTAGTTTGGGGTGTTAATTACAAGTATATATACATATAAAAAGCATTCATAGATATAGATAACTTCTATATATTATTTGTGCAGCCTACAACCATTTTGTTTGTACATGAATTCCTTACAATTTTCTACATTGAAGAATTTGTCATCTTTAAATAAAGGTAGTATTATTTCATACATTTTGGTCTTCATGTCTTTTATCTATCTTCCTTGTCTAACTTCCCTAGCTAAAACCATAAGGGGAAATCTGAAAGCAGTGTGTAGAGTAGATCC
Source organism: Cuniculus paca (assembly GCA_004365215.1). Lineage (NCBI taxonomy): Eukaryota > Metazoa > Chordata > Mammalia > Rodentia > Cuniculidae > Cuniculus > Cuniculus paca. Next base: position 29,129 of record RJWT010004641.1, read on the forward strand.
AAATCTTGTGCCTGATCTTAAGGCTTTCAGTATTTCATCATTAAACATGCATGATATTAGTGATGTTTTTATTTTGTCTTTTTTTTTTCACAAAACCAGAGATTCTTACAACAAATGAATTTTTAAAAATCTTTTTATATGACTACAGGCATTCATTTTTCTTTTGTTTATTTGTGCATACTACTGATACAGAATAATGAGGTTTGTCTTGGCATATTGGTATATGCATAAAATGTATTTTAAATTGGATACCATTATGTTACTCTTCCCTTCTTCCCTCCCCTTCCTCATCTCTAAGCCTACTTTCTAGTCTTCTTTCATGTCTCATTTATTTTTATTTATTTATTCATTCATTTATTCATTAACAATGGTTCTACAGATTCAAATCTAGAACCTTTGCACTGATTTATGTCTACTACCTTTTTAATTTTCTTAATTTTGAAATATGGTTTTGTTAACTTGCTGAGTTGCCTTGTCCTCTATTTTTGGCACTGCTTTCACATTGGTTGAGCCTGCTACCCATATTTTTCACTGAATTTTTAATATCATCTATCATTGCTTGCTTTCTTTTCATGCTTTCTAATTCTTTTCCAAAGTGATTATTCATGGGTTATACTGTGTTACTTTACTCATTTAGTTGCTTGCTTCCTCTTTAAGCTTACTGAATATTTTGCTGATAAAAAGTTTTTTATCTGTTTGATTGTCTTCCATGAGCTCATTAAATACCTTGTACATAAGTTCACACAATCTCTTAAAACATATTGACAATTTGAGTTTTGAGGTTCTTACACATAGCTTTCTCTAGTTCAGTGTCTATGAAATAAGCTTTTGGGAAATCAGGGATGTGGGGAACATCTTGTTGCCCTGCTTTCTCATGTTTCTATTGCTTTTGAGCTATGGATTGGAGGCCAGTTAGGACAGAGAAATTTAATCACTGTTCTGGAGTTATCTTTTAGTTAGATTCCCTGTGATGTGTCTTTGTGTTTGGTTATAGTTTGGTGTTAATAACTCTCTCCAACCTATTTATCATAATATGTGAGGATCTTCTTAATGTCTCACCTTCTTCTGGGGGTTTGATCCCTAGCACTACTCAAAGAGAAGAAAACAAAGTGCATAACATTATTGACACAAAGACAACAAGATATTGGCATATAGCAAAAAACAAATTAAAAACAACTATTATGCCACCCCTGACAATACAAAAATTATTTTACATATGAAAAATTTCTCTTTTATTCCTAACTTAAGTGTTTTATCACAAAAGCATTTCAGATTTTGTTAAATTTTTTTACATCTATGAAAAAAATCATGTAGGTTTTGTCCTTTCTTTAATTAAGATCAAATAATAGATTGCTTGATTTTTTAATATTGGAGAAATTCTGAATTATTGGGATCAATCCAATTAGATTATAGTATATAAACCTTTTACATGTTACTGGATTTAGATTGTTACTATTTTGCTGAGAATTTTTTGTGTTCAAATTTATATGAAATAATAGTCTGTAATTTTTTTATGTACTTATCCTATTCTTGCTGCAGAATAGCATTAGCATTATAGAAAGAATTAGAAATTGTACTTGCCATATGAATTTTTTTGGGAAAGGTATTTTAAAACTGGTGTTAATTCTGTAAATGTTTTACAATAAATCTATATTGGTCTGGAATTTTTTGTAAGTATTTTTTAAATTACTACTTCAATATCTATCACCTGTTCAAATTTTGTATTTCTTTTCTATTCAGTTTTGACAATTCATGACTGCCTGGGATTTTACCTATTTAAGGTAGGCAAACTAATTGATAGTCAAAGAATTTTTCATAACATTCCTTGTAATTTTTTTGAATTTATAATATTGGTAATAATATGTCTTCTTTCATTCTGATTTCAATAATTTGAAGTTTGTGATTTTTTTTTTGTTCATTATGTTAACCAAAGATTTGCAAGTGCTTTCTAAAGAGCTAAATTTTTGTTACATTGATTTTTGTCTATTTGGTTTCTATTCTCTTATTCAATGATTTATGCTCCAATTTTTATTTCTGTCATTTGTTTGCTTTTTTGGTTTAATTAGTCCTCTTTTTCTGCAATCATAATAAAATTTGCATTATTAATTTGAGATCACTGTTACTTTTAACATAGTTATTTACAGTTATAAATATGACTCTAAACATTGTTTAAAAGCATCTCACAAGCCAGCCCTGCCCCACAAATCTGCCAGCCAGTAGGGGTGCTTCCCAAAGGTAACCAGCACAGGCAGGGAGAAGCAGCAGCCAGTCCTGCACCTGCATGCCTGCCAGCCATCAGGAAACCCCCCTTGGTGTAGCTGTGCACGTCTGGAGAAGCCAGATCTGTGCCCCACCACCTCCCTGGGAACCTGGCTTCAGAGAAACCCACATGCTTGACCCATTCCCCTACACTGCGAATGGGCAGCCAAAGCTCCTGGAATGCAGCTTATTTGGAGGAAACCAGGAAAATGTCAAGATGAAGGAGCAAAAGGCAAACTCTGGCCTCCAACACTCACAGAACAAGTCTAGGAGACACAGACATGAAAAACTTGGAAGTCACACACCTGAAATTTCTGGGACAATGGCAACTGAAGTAAAGAAACAGCATCATAAGGAGGTAAAAGAAATCAGATCTGAAATAATATCTCAGGTAAAAGAAGAAATGACAAACATAATAAAAGGGTAGCTGAGCATATCTGAAGAAGATAGATTTAAAAAAAAGAACATAGGAAAATGAGAGAAATCTTGAATGAACAATATAGGGAAGAATTGGAATGCATGAAACAGATTCAAAGAGATATCCAGGAGATTAAAGCTCCACTGAAAGTTGGCAAAATTGCTTGAAGGAAACTGAAGGTAGACTTTCAGACCTTGAAGATAGGAATGCAGCTAACAATCACAAAAGGAAATATGTCTTAAAAATAACAAGGAATCAGGAAACAATAATTCAGTGACTGAAAGATGGTGCAAAGAAAATAATGTAAGAGTGATAGGTGTCAGCAAAAGAAGCAGAAGTCAACACATATGACATTAAAAGACTATTTATAGAAGTAATAGCAGAAAACTTCCCAAGCATGGGAAAAGTATCTGACATAAAGATAAGTCAGGCATACAGTACTCCAACTAGCCATAACCAAAATTATCTATACTCAGACATATAATAATCAAGATCCCAGAAATTCAGTACAAGAACAGGATATTAAAAAGAATTAGAGAAAAGAAACAGATCACCCATAAAGGAAAGCCCATCAGAATCACTATAGACTTCTCAATACAAACCATCAAGTCAAGAAGAGCTTGGAGTGAAGTATTTCAAGTCCTGAAAGAAAACAACTTCCAACCCAGATTGATGTACCCTGCAAAATTATCTTTCAAAATTCATGGAGAAAAAAGATACTTCTATGACAAAGAACAACTGAAGGAATTTATGACCACCATACCAGCACTACAAAGGGTACTGAAGGACATTCTAGAGAGAGATAAAGAGACCACTGTTCCAGGAACATGAGCTGAGGGAGATCACTGAGCAGGTCAGGCAATTGAATGGATGGGAAAAATAGGGAGCCAGTGGCAGGAAAATGGCACAGCAGAGACAAGCCAGTGCATGTTGGTCATAACCATTAATGTAGATGGCCTCAATTCACCAATAAAAAGAATCACAAGCAGAGTGGATCAA
>RJWT010004642.1:9439-32897 GCA_004365215.1 Cuniculus paca
ACTCACAACGATCCGCCTATCTCAGCCTCCTGAGTGCTGGGATTACAGGCGTGAGCCACCACGCCCGGCTAAGAAGGAAAAATACTTGAATAAAATATGAAGTTCAGTTAATTCCTCCAAACTTAAAACCACAAAGGAGCAAAGACTGACAAAATATAATGCTTCTCTCCTTTAAAATTTGGAAATTGCCATTTCTTAAATACGTTCCTGTATGTCAGGGAAGAATAGCAACTTAATTCTTTGATAAATGAGAGTATTTTCTAGACAACTAATTCTTGTTAAGTCATGTTAGCTTTTTATGGCAATGCAAATTATGGTCCAATACTCACAAAATTTATAGGTAGTACACTTAGATTGTGCCTTAAAGGCTGGATGAAATTAAAGGTTTTATTTAACTTCACATCCATCCATTTTTCTAGAAAAGTACATATAAATTTTATATTTCATCATTTTAGTAGATATAAATTTTACCATTTATAGTACATTTCTAATAATATGTAATGAATACTTAAGTTTGATTCATAGCAGTTTAATATGTTTAACTGATCTCAAGGTCAGTTACTGTTGTTAATCTTTATTAATGCTGTACTGTTACCTTTTTCCTATCATGTCTCTTAAGTATGTTGACCAAGTTAATCCAGTTTTTCCAAGACTGTGCATAGCGTATTTGAGGGCAGGATCAAGCGTCAGACACACAGAGAAATGGTTTTATACTAAATAAATATGATTTAACAAATGGACAGATGTTTGTGCAGCCTATGATATGGCATAGGTATTAACATCCTAGAATTTGAATGGTTCAGATAAAAATATCATAGTTATATTTTTGTTAATTCTACTAATTTACTTTGCTGCAGGAGTGGAGTCAACATATCAATGGAGCAAGTCACAGTCGTCGATGCCAGCTTCTTCTTGAAATGTAGGAGTTTGAAATACCTTTAAAACATACTTATAAATCAGAAACAGACATTATTGGTTTTTGAAAGTTCATTTTTTACTTGTAATATTACAGTGTTATCACAGTTAATACTATCTGGGCAGTATTACAAATAACATTTCCACGTCTATACTCTTATATTGAATTATTAGATAAAGCAATACTGAGACTTTGTTGCTAGATTTTATTTGTGGGATAAATAAATACACATTGCCTTTTTTTTTTTTTTTTTTTTTTGGCACCGGGGATTGAACTCGCGTACTCGCACTTACCAGGCAAGCACTTATCACACTGAGTTAAATCCCCGGCCCTTGTCTTTTTGAGACAGGGTCTCACTATGCCATTCAGACTGGCCTTGAGCTCACTTTGTAGCCCAGGCTGGTCTTGAACTTGCAACCAACCTCCTGTCTCAGCCTCCCAAGTGCTGGAATTAACAGGTGTGTGCCACCAGGCCCAGCTTACATTGCCCTTTTTATACAAATAAAAAGAATTTTAAGACTTAAAGACAACCTCTATAAGAAATTCATGTTTTTAATAATAGTTAATATGTGCTCTAAAAATACAAAAGTTACAAAGGGGTAATAGTTACTAAGTATCAAGCAAAACTGTCTGACACAGTTTTTATTTTTGACATATTGATTCTGAATTTAGGCTGTTAACAGTGAAGTGGGGTTCATAAATTGGCCTAAGGCAGCCAAGTGATGGCACACATCTATAATCTCATCACTATAGAGACTAAGGCAGGACGATCACCATGAGTTTGAAGCCATGCTGGGCTATATACTGAATTTGAGGCCAGCCTGAACTACATAGCTAGACTAGAATTGAAATTTCTGTATGCCTAGCTCTTTTAGGGTAATCCTTTGTAGTGCCACAACTTACTTGTGCTCTATAAAGATATTTAATATTGGGAAGAAAAACTTGCGATCTGTTCTTGTTTCACTATTATAACCCACATAATTCTTTATGGAATAGTTTTTCACCTTCTAATTTAACAAATTTAGGGAAAATGTAACTTCGACCTGTATCACCTACATTCGCAAGCAATACATGGCAAGTTTATACTCATTCATTTGTACTATTGGGAAGTTCTGGAATTCTTCCTTTGAGATATCTATATTAACATGATTAAAACTATAACATTTCTGACACTTAGACTCTCAAATAAGTTCACTAATGATCTCTACTTTAGAGGCCAAACAAGGCTGCTTTGTGACAAGGACAGTTTTATTTTAAAGTTAATTTTCTGGTCTTTTTAAAGCTATCCAGAATGGAATCCTGACAATGATACAGGACACACAATGTAAGTTAAAATTTTTTAAGCTATTGTTTGTAAAGGAGATCAATGTAAGGAATCTTGCTATTAACTTTCAGTATTGCATGAAAATATTTTTAGAATTTCTGTAGCGATTGATAAAAATCACTGTAGTTTAGGAGTTTTTAGGAACTATTTCAAGTAGTAATTTTAATTAGATTTTCCCTTATTCATTTCTAAATACTCTCAAAAATTGATCAGAGATACAAGGGGGTGCTTTAACAATAAATCTTAACATTTATTGGACCTCTTTATTATGCTTCATATTTTATTTCTTCACATTATTAGGGGTGATCCATTCATGTTGCAGCAGTCTACAAACCCAGCGCCAGGAATTCTGGGACCGCCACCTCCTTCATTTCATCTTGGTGGACCAGCAGTTGGACCAAGAGGAAATCTGGGTGATTATGTGAAATTTATATTACCTTTCTCTGATACTTTCTATAAAAATTGAATGCCATGATTGTAGGCATAAGAAGGCTCAATGAAATATTATTTAAAAATAACTATAGAAACAAGACCGTGTTTATAGTGTCTTTATTTCTCCCATCTTTGGTTTTTTGTGTTGTGTGGTGCTAGATTCATATTCAGGATCCTCCTGCATGTGGGTCAGCTGCTTTATGTACTACTAAGCTGTACGTCAGAGCTGTTGTTTGGTTTTGAAAGTGCATCTTCAGTTAAAAGTCATTTATTTTAAATGCTTTTTCCCCCATAAAGGTGCTGGAAATGGAAACCTGCAAGGACCAAGACACATGCAGAAAGGCAGAGTGGTCAGTAGTATAGCTATTGCTTTTATTGTGTTTATTGTTTTATGAATGTGATTTAATTTTATTTACTAATTGAATGTGTGTCAATTCTTGTTAGATGAACAGTGTTAACAAGTTGAAGATCATTAGGTTTTTATATTACTGATAATAGTTAAAACTTTAATTTTCATATGCCAGTAGTTAGAGATCTCACCTTAATTCAGCATATTAGAAAAAACTTCTGATACCTGATTATGTACACAATGCTTCATTAAAAAAATTAATACACAAGCCATTTTGTGACACTTCTTGATAGTATAACCATTTGGGTTTTGGCAGAAAGAATTTATTCAGCGACATTTCATTTGCTGTGTGTTTTAAATTCTCTAGTATGTTACCAGTTGTTATTTTAAGTAATGTTTTCTGATTATAGACGATAAAAATTCTAGTATATGACACGTTTCATGGTAATTTATTTAGTTTTTTAAGTGTTCAGGGCCTTATGCCCTGGAAGCACACACTGTACTGTACACCCTCCACCCATTCATGTTAACTTCTAGAGAGATTTTTAATTCACTTGATTTCCCCCCCTCCCCACCCCCGACAATGGATAGGAAACAAGCCGAGTTGTTCACATCATGGACTTTCAGCGAGGGAAAAACTTGAGATACCAACTGTTACAGCTGGTGGAACCATTTGGAGTTATTTCAAATCATCTGATTCTAAATAAAATTAATGAGGTATGAGTTGAAATAAGCATATTATGCATATCTAGTGTATTTTTCCAAAGAAATTAAGTGATTTTGCATTAGAAAAGGTACTCTGTAATTTAATTTGGACTGTAAGGAAAAAACCAATAATTAAACTAAGTCAGCATCTAGTACTAATGGATTATTAGTAACTTTATAAACTATGATTCTCTGGTAGTAACTGTCACTACTATAGTGCTAAAGGGGCTGTAGAAGGAAAATTCTTTGAAAAGCCATTTCAGACTTAAATCATCATAGTACCAAATCATTTTTTCAATCCAGTAGGCATAGTAATAGTTTAGTAGCCTGGATATAATCTGAAGTGAGTTTTTCTCATAATACTAAGAATTGAACCCAGGGTCTCAGTCATTTTTAATATTCAGACCTTCTCGCTAAACTGCCCAGTTTGAGCTTGAATTCGTGATCCTGTTATCCCAGCTGCCTCTGTATCTTGTATTAGAAGCAAGTACCATTTATTTTTTTATTTTATTTATTTATTTTTGAGACAGGATCTTGTTGTGTAGGCCAGGCTGGACGGTAGTCATTCTGCCTCAACCTCCCTAGTACTAGGATTACAAGCATGTGATACCATGCCCAGAAACCTTTTAATTTTAATAAGATACCAAATTGAGAGCTCTAGTCCTTATCAATTCCTGAAAATGCTTCTGATTTAATTAAATACAAGAATGAGAACAAATGTGTTTTTTTGTTTGTGTTTTTTTTTAACAAAATGTTTTATACCATTTCAGGCATTTATTGAAATGGCAACTACAGAAGATGCTCAGGCCGCAGTGGATTATTATACAACTACACCAGCATTAGTATTTGGGAAGCCAGTGAGGGTTCATTTATCCCAGAAGTATAAAAGAATAAAGGTAGTAAATCCCCCCTTCCTGGGTTATTTAGAACTTCTCAATATATTAAATCATTTTGCTGTTTACTCACTTTGTCAATTTAAAACTGTTGATAAAACTGGGATTTTTTTAACTACTGATTAATGATTGTAGTATACCTTACCAACATTTGACTTACCGTTTTTCTCCCTTCTTCGTTAAAGAAACCTGAAGGAAAGCCAGATCAGAAATTTGATCAAAAGCAAGAACTTGGACGTGTGATACATCTCAGTAATTTACCCCATTCTGGCTACTCTGATAGTGCGGTCCTCAAGCTTGCTGAGCCTTATGGAAAAATAAAGAATTATATATTGATGAGGATGAAAAGTCAGGTAATAAACATATAAAAGTGTTTTCCTTTCACTGTACTACTAGGGGTTCAACTCATATCCTCACACATGATAGACAAGTACTCTGTCACTGAGGTGTATTCCCAACTGAAGGATTTGAAAAAATATTGTTTCTCAAAATGCTTAAAATACTTCATGAGAGTAGAACTCAGTAGTAGAGTATGCGTTTAGCATATATGAGATCGTGACACTGAAAGTGTATCCAGCCAGCACTCAGGAGGCTGAGGCAGGAAGATCACTGTAAGTTCAAGGGCAGCCTGGGCTACATAGTGAGATCCTGTATTTTTTTTTTTAATGTGTGTGCGTGTGTGTGTTTTACCAATCTATCTTCGTTGTTAATAAAAAAAGGAAAGAATTTGCTTTATTTTTAGGTTTGTTTTCTTAACCATATAATGAACAGTGTTTTTTTATTTTTATTTATTTATTTATTTTTTAATCATAGTAGATAGTCTTGGAGAAACATTGCATAAATTCTGAAAATACAAAGTAGAAAAGTCTTTGTTGGGAGAGTGATAGCACATGCCTATAATCCTTGCACTTGGTAGGCTGACAGGAGAATCGCTATGAATTGAAGTCCTGTCTCAGAAAAGAAAGGACTCTTTCTTTTACTAACCCTGGCTAGTAATACTGTTTCTAGCATTTGCTTCCAAAGAGCTTCCTATGTAAATATAGATATCCCCCCTCTTCTTTTCATCAACTTGTATGTGATTTCACTGAGTCAACTAACAAATACATGAATTAGATGGATGGATTATTACAGAGTCGGTTGTATTTTTAGCTCTGCTACTAGTGCCACTATGCACTTGACAACATTTGAAGTTTTACATTTTTATACGTACGTAGTTGCAAGGTAAAATTTCAGACTTGAAATTTTGAATCCTGATAGGCACCCATTTAAACCACAAGAATATTTTATGAATGTTGGATACTACAGACTTGTCAAACTCTGTATTTAATGGTTGAAATAAGTTGTTTCACACTTGTATTTTTCATTTTTAAAACTTAAGAGGACTGGTGGATGTAGTTCAGTAGTAGTAAGACCTGGTTCATTCCCCAGCAAGAAAAATCAGTGAGGAGAGAGCACATATACAATATGTATGTATCATCACCTCCATACACACTGCAAATTAAAACCTAGGGGTGCAAGCATGCTAGGAAAGCACTCTGTCACTGAGCTGTGTTATGTAGCCCCTTGCCTTTTTACTTTTTATTGTAAGACAAGTTCTCACTAAATGGACCACACTGACCTTGAACTTGGACTCTTTCTACCTCAGCCTCCCGAGTAACAGGGATTACAATCATGTGCCATCATACCTGGCTTCTTTTAATTTTTATTAAATACTTTATAGCTCAGTAGTCTGAATTTTCATTTTCCATAGGTGGTGGTGGTGGTGGTGTTTTTGTTTGTTTTGTTTTTGTTTTTGTTTTGTATTGTTTTTTGTTTTGACTCAGGGTCTTGCTTTGTAGTTCAGACTGGTCTTGAACTCACTATGTAGCCCAGGCTAGCCATGAATGAACTCGTGGCAGTCCTCTTGCCTCAACCTCCCAAGTGCTGAACTCATAGTATTTTGATTATTCTAATCTTTTTGCAGGAAGACTGTATACTGGTAGTTAAACATTTGCACCTACAGAGGTTATTGGAGGGTTGTCAGGTGTCCCTTTTGGCTTTTGGAATCTTACTAGTGTTGCTGTGCTAAAGATTAAAGTCTGCTAACCAGTAGTAGAATAAATAATAAAATTCTATGCAGTTTTGTGAAAATTAATGTCCTTTGTGGATTGTTTGTTTTAGGCTTTCATTGAGATGGAGACCAGAGAAGATGCAATGGCAATGGTTGATCATTGTCTGAAAAAAGCCCTTTGGTTTCAAGGGAGATGTGTTAAGGTTGACCTGTCTGAGAAATACAAAAAACTGGTACTGAGGGTATGTAGTGCTGGAATCATATTCATTACAAAACTCAAGCGGACATGGTCCTGCTATGGTGACTGTGCTATGACCCCTAAATCCTATGCAAGTTTTGGTCATTGAAAGAAAATACCCCCATTTTTCTTTTCTTCTAGTACTGAGTTTTTAAACTAGTGTTAAGAGCACCTTTATTGCTTTTTTATCTATTTAAATTTTGTTTGAACAATTTTGTTACCAAAACATTTATTATCTGCTTCTCTTGGTTTGATGATTATGATAACTTGACTTTAGACATTTAAAGCTTTTGGACATGATTATCAGAATTATAGCTGGGCTTGGTGGCACATGCCTGTAATCCCAGCACTTGGGAGGCTGAGGGAAAGAGGATCACCATGAGTTCAAGGGGTACATAGTTCAAAGCTCCCCTGAACTACATAGTGAAACCCTGTCTCAAAAAAAAAAAAGATGCGCCAAGTTGGTTTCATAAGGATAATCATAAATTATTAATTGGATGATTGTGTGATCTACATGCATATATTTTAAAACATTTACCTGTTATAAAACTTTTGTCTTTTAGATTCCCAACAGAGGGATTGACTTACTTAAGAAAGATAAGTCCCGGTAATATATGATTATATATGATTATATACATTAGTATATTTTTATGTTTTCAATGCAGAAACACTTTTTTTTGGTATCTTTTTTTGATTTCAGAAAAAGATCTTATTCTCCAGATGGCAAAGAATCTCCAAGTGATAAGAAGTCCAAAACAGATGGTTCTCAGAAGACTGAAAGTACAGCTGAAGGTAAAGAACAAGAAGAGAAGTCAGGTGAAGATGCTGAGAAAGATACAAAGGATGACCAAACAGAACAGGAGCCTAGTATGCTTCTTGAATCTGAAGATGAGCTACTTGTAGATGAAGAAGAAGCAGCAGCTCTTCTAGAAAGCGGCAGTTCGGTGGGAGATGAGACTGATCTTGCTAATTTAGGTGATGTGGCTTCTGATGGGAAAAAGGAGCCTTCAGATAAAGCTATAAAAAAAGATGCAAGTGCTTCAGCAGCAGCCAAGAAAAAACTTAAAAAGGTAAAAAAGATTTTATATTGACTTGTTTTAATAGAATAGCACAATAGATCAGTTTTCCAGATTATTTACTCCAGGATCAGATAAAGTGAATTCTATTATTTGTATCAGAAATATCAGATAAGATTCAGAATATAAACACTTAAATCCTAACTCTGCAATAAATTGGGTGAATAGGACATTTCATTATAATGGGAAAAAAGAAAGTCAACTTACAAAGAAAACAGTAGTCAAGGTGAAAGACAAAGTCATATGTTTGTGTATTGTGGTCATATATTAGTACTGCCTTATAGTACAGCATGTGTTTTTAAAAGTCAGGAGTTTCCAATAAGTTGTCTAACCCAAGACACTACATCTTGCCATTTATCCTAAAATTGTTTTGAGCTGAGCATGGTGACACACACCTAAAATCCTAGCAATCTTAGAAACTAAGGCAAGAGGACCACAAGTTTGAATCCAGCCTCAGAAACAGCAAGACTCCATATCAGAATACAAAAATTAAAAGTGCTCGAGTTACAATTCAGTGCAAAGGCAGTAGGTTCAATCCCAATTTCTGTGCAACATTTTTAAAAAATTGAATTTGATAAATTTTTCCTTTTTAAGAAATACAGGCATAAGTATTTTAATGTATTTTAAGACAGTGTTACTAGAAAAGTGAAATAGAGTGATATAAAAATTCATACAAGGTAATCAGTAGTAAAACAAGAGACCCTTCAGCTTAAGAATTAGGGCTTTGAAACCCTGTTAACTGGCTCTTAAACAGAGTGAATTTCTAAAAATATACTGACATTTGGTAATTAGAAAATTTTAATATATACTCTAGATTTTGATGGCTTTGTCACATAACTGTAGTTGGGTTTTTTGTTTTGTTTTTCTACAAGAGCTAGTGATTTTTGAGATCTAATATATGCCATAATTTTTCAAAGCTCTTCATGTATGTTCATTAATTCTTCCAGTAACCATGGAAAGTAGGTAATTGGGAAGATGAAAAATGGACATGTTCAATAATTTGGCCAAGTTCATACTGCTTGTAAGTGGCAGAGGCAAAATTTAAACGGATGCATTCTTGCTCTACAGTTTGATTTCTTAAAGTTACATATTTTTTTTTCTTCTTTCTTTGGTATCGGGGATAGAACTCACGATCTCGTGCTTACCAGACAAGCTCCTGAACCTCTGGGCTAAATCCCTGGCCTAAGTTACATATTTAAAACAGGGTTTTAAGATACTGTCTTGCAAAGAACATTGCACAGTTCATTTTAGAGAATTAGTTCTTTTATGTATTCCTTAGCATGTTGGTAGTCTCAGGAAAGGGACAACAGTACAAATGCCTTTGCATCAGTTTTCTTACTGTGAGAAGCCTTCCATTTACTAGGGGCTTGGGGATATTTCTGATGCTCTGTATTGACCTCAGTAACTTCTAGCTTGCTAGGCAAGAATTCTATTGCCTAGCTATACCCCAACCCCATTATTTAATTCTAAAACTTCCTGAATTATTTCTAAAAGATACCAGTGAATAGGTGCATGGTCACACATGCCTGTAATCCCAGCACTCAGGAAACCAAGGCCTGAGAATTGGTGCAAAATCGAGACCAGCCTAAGCTACAATGAGACCCTGTCTCGAAACACCAAAAAAACAAAAATCCATTATTTTGGTAAAGAAAGGAAAAAGTCAGTGTTTTGAGAGAATAAAGACAAAAGACGCTATTCCATTCCCTTCAAGTAAACAAATGGAAGGGATGCTGCAGGATAATTGTTGCAGAGTAAATTTGTCTTTCTTAACAGCGTCGTTTCCCAGGGAGTATGGAAGGTTTTGTCACTCTAGATGAGGTTGGTGATGAGGAAGATTCGGAACTTCAGAAACTTCGTAAATCGGGCATGGCATTTAAATCTGGTGACAAAAATGATGATGGTTTGGTTGAAATTAAGGTGGACAAGATCGAGGAACTTGATCAAGACAACGAAGCAGCGTTGGAAAATGGAATTAAAAATGAAGAAAATACAGAACCGGGTGCTGAATCTGCTGAGAATGCTGATGATCCCAACAAAGATACAAGTGAAAATGCAGATGGCCAAAGTGATGAAAACAAGGAGGACTTTACAATCCCAGATGAGTATAGAATTGGACCATACCAGCCCAATGTTCCTGTTGGTGAGCTTTTATTTAAGCCTTTATTCTTCCCCTTTCTTACTTACCTACTACCCCTACTCCTACAAACTTACTAAAATAAGATTTTATACAGTCTTACGTAAGTTCTCATAGTATGTTACCCTTTTTGTGGGGAAACATTCATAAACCTTAACGAATTTATACTGCTCTCTTTTTTTGCCTTTTACATCTCTTGATTTTCTTTTTTTCTTTTTCCTGATTTTCTGTTACGTTACCATTCCACAGCGTTCTTTCCTTCTCATAAAGATTTCTAGAAATTATACATTGCTTTTTATTTTGGGTTCCAGTGTTAATTTCTGTCATTTTAAGAATATAGTTAAGACGAATATCAGTTAATGTACAAAGTCAGCCGGCAGTGGGTAATGTCAAGGTTTTGGTTTGGTTTTGTTTCTACCATAGGCCATATTAGACTTTCCAAATAACTATGTTCTCTGCTTCAGATTATATTGATAGGAAAAAAGATTTGAGACTACTAAAGAATATTTTCAGTTTACTTAATTTGTAAGAACATATGTTTGTGTTTCTAGGTATAGACTATGTGATACCTAAAACAGGGTTTTACTGTAAGCTGTGTTCACTCTTTTATACAAATGAAGAAGTTGCAAAGAATACTCATTGCAGCAGCCTTCCTCATTATCAGAAATTAAAGGTAAGGCTGAATCTAAAAGAAGAGAGTTCTTTTGTAAAAACTAATAAGTCATTTACACTATGGAAATAAATGAGTTAGATAAATACAATGTATGTATGTTCCTGGATCCAGCACAGTGCTTTATCCTGAGAATATCTTTCTTTTTTAATTGAAGGGTTTTAAGCAATTTAATGGAATTGAGAAACATCTATTGAACCTCTTTGCATAGTTCATTCTAGTTAATGATAACTCAGTAATTTCTAAACCTATAAAGGCTACAAGATAGCTAAAATCACACAAGTATCCTCAGATTGGTCGTGGGCTATAATTTCTCTTAATTTGGAAGGTCCTGAAGGCCTGAATGTTAAGTGGAATAATACAAAGCCTTTTCAATTTTGTTAATGATTTTTCATTGACATTATTGAGTTTAATACACTTTAGATAAAAGTGTAACAGGAATAACCAGCTCCTATTTTTAAGCAAAAGACTTCTTTAAGGTCTAACTATTCAAATAGGTAATGGAAGAAAGCATGAAATAGTAAAGAACTTACGAGTAAAGATAATTTAGGCTGGGTATGGTGGTGCACACCTATAATCCCAGCAACTCAGGAGGCTGAGGCAGGAGCATCACCATGAGTTTAAGGCCAGCCTGGCTTACATAAGCAACTTCAGGGCCAGCCTGTACTGCATTAGCAAGACCCTGTCTCAAAAACAAAAGATAACTGTTTTTCACATTGTTTTATATTATGAAGTTACTACATGTTAATTATCCCCAATGTCTGAAACTCACACTGACATGATGTCACAAGTAGAAGATTCCACCTGGCCCTGACAGACAGTGGTCAAAATGCTAGAACACTAAAAGCATTGTATAGAATTACTATCAGGAGCCAGAGGTAGGGCTCAGTGTCTGATCACTTGCCTACTGTGTATAAAGCCTTAGATTTGATCTTCCCAGAACTGCGAAAAATAATTTTCATTCAGACTGTGGGAATAAGATGTGTATAAAATAAGTTAATTTTGTGTTTTAGACTTCAATTTTGTTCATTGCAAGATATTTTAGTATGTATTTGTAGATACTCCAAAATCTAAAATTCAAAACACTTGAGATACGAGGCACTTCAGATGAAGGATACTCTCAACCTGTTCGAATTGTCATCACATTTTCTGTGTTAGATACGGTAGCCGTGGGTTTTGCAATAATCTCAGTTCTTGACTATTTTGTTTTAAATGCAAGTTTTTGGGCTGTTTGTCTCTCTACCAGTGTGGATGTAGAATGGCAAAAAAAAGAATGGCAGTTACTGTTACCACTACTCTGAGCAAGTTAGGCTCAGAATATGTATTTGCTAGGAATTTGTCCCAGGGTCACAAGCATCAAGCATACGTTCTACCAGTGAGTTATACCCCTAACATCTAGTGTAAATGCTGTTATCTGCCTTAATTTTAAGAGATTGGGGATCAGAAACTATGTATAGCCTAGCATAGTATGGAAATAATTTCAGTCTGTGAATGCTTTTATACTATAAGTGGTATTATGTTTTAGATATTTGGTCTGTTGCAAGTGACTCACTTTTTGGTGGTACTGGGGGTTGAACTTAGCTACATCCAAGGCTTTTGTTTTCCTTTTGAGACCTGATCTTGCCAATTTGCCACATTGGGTTTAACTTTGCGATCTCCCTGTTTTGCCCTCCCAGTGTGTGGGATTACAGGGATGTCACTACATCTGACCTTTTTTTTTTTTTTTTTTTTTTTTTTTTTGGAGACAGGGTCTTGCTGTATAGTTCAGACCGATTTTTTTCCTTCTGCTTTTGTAAAGTTTCATAGATTTTATTATAATGTACCCATGCTTATTGTTTTGCAAATTGTCTGTGGCTACTTTAGTACAGGAAAAGTAACAGCAAAGACCTAAGTGCCCCACAAACCTAAAATATTTATTACTGGTTCTTTGAAAACATATTTCACTATATTGGAATACACTAGTTCTATGTAACTGTGTTCTTTGTTTTCTCATCTGTACAAGTTAGGGTTAACAGCACATTGAAATACTCATTTTTCACATTAAACTTTATTTTTCCCATGCCTTCTTGTGGTGTCTCTTGAGCCAGTTTAGTGTTGTACAGTAAGAATTAATTAATTTAGCTGGGCATGGTGGTGCATGCCTATAATCCCAGCATGTGGGAAGCAGGATTGGGAGGCTGAAGCATAAGGATCAATGTGAGTTTGAGGCCAGCCTCAGCTACATGGTCAGTTTAAGTTCAGCCTGAACTACATAGTGAAACCTTGTCTCAAAAAAAATTTTTTAATTCTTCAAATAGTGTTAAAGTTACAGTTTCAATAGTACTAAACTTGAGTAAAATATTTTGCAGTTGGTGCATGTTTGTCTTAGGTAACTTAATCTCTGTACTATTTTTTTTCTCTTCTCAGAAATTTCTGAATAAATTGGCAGAAGAACGCAGGCAGAAGAAGGAAGGTTAAGATGTGCAAGAAGTTTGATTTCAAAGAAAACAATGGTTCTTTGTTTTTAATGTTAACCTTTTTTAAATACAATACTGATAGTTAGAAAAAAAACTATTGTACTCTTTTGTTTTAGTGGAAAAATAATAGTTGTCTGTTCATGTGTTAAGTGTTAATAGCAAAAAATACACATAAGTTAATGATGAATAGTTTTGTTTCATCAGAACGGCAACAGACAGAAGTACTTTGTAGAGACTGACGTTGTAAGCTAAAACAACTTGCACCACTAAGAAAAAGATAACATAGAACCATTCACACAAATGAAATTTAGTAGTTCAAGCTTCAAAGAAATGTCAACAACTTTTGATTCCATTCAATAAAGAACAAAACTGACTGTATTTTTATTACTTTCATCTGAAACATTCCACATTCTAATCTGAGCCTTGGCAGACTTTTCGTTTGGAGTTTGAAACTGTTTGGGTTGCATTTCATTTTTAGAGAACTTTATGTGAGATTGGCAGTTCCGATGCAGGTGCAATTTTCTTTGAATGTCATACTGTTTAGGTAATAAGAAATATTAAGTAATTGGCTTTAGATTTTGTAATTTTTCCCTCTGAGTTCCTGCTAGGTTTCGTATTCTAGTAGTCAATGTATTTTCAGTGAAATGTAAAAATACTCCCATTCTCTTTGACCAGTATTAATTTCTGAGGATCTTATTGCTTGTCACTTGAATCCTATAGCTGTCATACATCTTTGGTATAAGCAACATTTGATTTTTGAAGTGTGTAGACCATCTTCATATTTTCAATATGTAATTTTACATTTTTGCATTTTAAAAAGTTTGGCCATAATTCTTGACGCACGCTTCTAATTCATGTACCTGCACATGTGACCTTTGTGAACAGAAACTTGCATGTATAATCTGTGTTTACTTGTAACTCTGGTCATATACTGCTTATATCTGTGGATTCAAGTTACTGAAGTGAATACCAATAAAAAGAAAACCTAGGCCATGTTCTTTGGTTATACATGTTTGGAATGTTAACCAATATATCTGTCATTTGTGGTTTTTATTCACTGTTACACTTTTGTGCATGCTTTAACAAATTACTTTTTTTAGTCTAGAGTGTCTAAATACTTGCTACTAAAGATCTGAATTTTAAACTATGGTGCTGGTAGATTTCTTGTTCCTGTTACGTAATTAAAAATGCAATTATGCATGGTTTGTAGAACCCTGTGAGTTTAAAATGCTAAACATTAAGTAATTGCGAAAGCTTATGTTTAGACAATGTCCATGGCTTTAACAATAAAACTGGAAATAACAGAGTAGCACGAATTAGTTCTGCCAGCCTTTCAAAATAATGTGCAGATTCTTGGTGTGTTCAGTTACCTTCTATGAAACAGGCTAATTTTAAACACAAAAAGAAGTATCTGTCAACCTTTCAAGACCAGATGTATTAAAGGGTATTTCAAATTGTTGGGTAAAATCTTAAGGTCTCCTCCATGTAGGGGAGTTAACTAAAACAATGTATGTAACATGTACAAAAAATTCTTGCCAGTTTACTTAGTTTACTAATTACCGACTTTGGTTTAATTCAGTGTATTAACTAATAGCCACCGCAGAAAACATTACACACACAATGGAATCCTTGTTTCCTGTTCATAGTGGCTTTTTCATAGGTTCTACTTAGCATGTGTGTGTGCGTGTGTATGTACCAAGGACCTTGCACTCACCAGGCAGGCACTGTGCCACTGAGCTAAATCCCCAGCCCTCACAGGTCCTACTTTGTTGGATTTAGCAAGTTGAAGAACGGTTTGATGAGTTTATCTCTAGTTAGTATCTTTTAGGCGTGAAAAATTTTTATATATAAGCTTCTAGTGATACAACATTTATTTTTCCAGATTATAGCAAAACTTTAATAGGAATACTTTCCATTTAAACCTGCTGTAAAAATTTAAAACCATTTTTCTTGCCACTATTTCATCCTCAGTCATGTTACTGTATAAATATGAGGGAATGCTTTGTTAGGTTAACTTCCCCAAACCCCTTTACTCATTGCTGGTAAGTTCAGGGCATGGTAGTGTTCCTGAAGAGGCTTGGATTTGGGTGGCTATAGTGGTGTTACATTGAGTATTCTAAAAACTTTATTTTGCTGGGCACAATGACGTGTGCCTTTAGTCCCAGTTACTCAGAAGCAAAAGGATAAGCTGAGCCTCAGTTGGAGGCCATCCAGGACAACACAGAGCCCATCGGATGCGGGGGGGGGGTGTTTCTTGTCTAAGATCAGTTTTATCAGAAAGATGAGGTACCTGACCACATCTGTAGGAAATTTTTCCCCCTTCATATTTTTCCCCCTTCATACTGAGCTACATCCCTAACCTTGTCACCTAGACTAGGCTGAAACATGGGATCTTTCTGCCTCAGCCTCCTAGAGTGCTGGGATCAGTATATCACCATGCTTGGCTCTAGATGTTTTACATGGTAAGATTCTAAAAACTTTAATGATTCTATCTGAATTCCCTAAGAAAGTATTGTATCTTTTTTTTTTTTTTTTTGAGACATGGTCTTAGGGTGTAGTCCAGGCTTGCCTTGGGTTCATTGTGAAGCTCAGGCTGGTTTCCAGCTGGTGACAATCCTGCCTCAGTTTCTGAATGCTAGGATTACAGGTGCCACCATGCCTAGTGTCCTCTATACCTTATTTTATTCTTTATTTTTTGGTATCAACGGTTGAAATCATGACCTCACGTTTGCCAGGCAGGCACTTAAGCCATGGAGCTAAATCCCTGGCTATCCCTTATTTTTAAAGTGATATGGCAGGCTTGTAAGGTTTTGAAAGGAGAAGGAAAATAGGGGTCTTGTCATTGTTCACTTCAAATTTTATTTTGAGACCTCCTTGTTACATTTCCCAGAGTGGCTTTGAATTTAAATTCTCCCCAGCCTAGTGAGTTGCTGATGTTATGGACATGTGCCACTACACTTAGTTCATATCAGCTTTTTAGGATAATTTGCACTTAAATAGAAGCAGTCCTTTGGCTAAACTTCTTTGTTGGGTTCCATTAATAGTTTATGGCTTTGGGCCAGGGATTTAGCTCAGCAGCACAAGTGTCTCCCTGGCAAGTGCAAGGTCATGAGTTCAATCCCCATTACCAAGGAAAAAAGTTTATGGCCTAGTGTGGCTGAAAGCTTGAGCACTCTGGTTTGAGTGAAATGGCATTCCTCCTGCCTCAGCCTCAAGTGCTGGAATTACAGGTTTGTCTGAGCCTATTTTTTTAAGCCAACCAGGTAAAAAGGGCCTGCCACTCTTGATAGAAGTTCTGGGACTGTCAGGTAATACTGCCAAGATTATTAGACTACACTAGGGCACAAACTGTTACATGACATATTCCTTTGTAACTACTGGTTCTCAAATCTTAGTACATACCAAATTAACTAGAGATGAAAACATTGCAGGGCCTTTCTAGTATTCTGATTTAACTGCATCTGGAATGAATCCCTATAGCTCATAGTAAATATTTCCCAGGTGATGTGAAGGATGACCACATAGAACTACTCTTACCTATAGCTGTACTTAGGTTTTAACAGGATGCCTGGAATGGTTACTGTTCCAGAAAGTACTTCCCCGCCCCCTTTTTTTTGCGGTGGGGTGGTAGTGGTGATGAGTCAGGGTCTTGATACATAGTTAGGCTGGCCTCAAATTCATGGTGATCCTTCTGCCTCAGCCTTTAAAGTGCTGGGGCTACAAGTGTGTACCACCACACTTGGCTCATTTGTCTTACAAAACTGAAAACTATAAGGAAATACTGAAAAGTCACTTTGGGGCAGATTCAGTGCAGTGCATTTTTTTTAAAAAAAATGAAAAATGGAGCTGGGGATTTAGCTCAGTGGCACAAGTATCTGCCTGATAAATGTGAGGTCATGAGTTCGAGCCCTCGTACCAAACAATTGTGAAAAAGTATTTCAGGTACTAGATAGTGTTTTCCCAGGTAGGTCCAACTTTTTTTGGTAGAAATATTTTATGAACTTGTTATTTCCTACAGAAATTGATCAGATATTTCAAAGGTGAGTTGGGACACAGAATGAGGTTTCAAGAATTGACTTGGGAGGGGAGAGGTATCAGGAATTGAACTCAAGGACCTTACCCTAGCAAGGCAGGAGAATTGACTTTTAAGTGGGAAATTTTTATTCACAGAATTGACTGGAAATACCAAAAGGCAATTAGATCTTGTAACTACCGAGTCTATATGGACAATATTTAAGGAGGGGGGGATCTCCATTAATATAAGGAAACTTAGGTTGGGTATGTAGCTGTATGTAACTTAGCATGTGCAAGGCCCTGAGGTAAAGCCCCAGAATAGAAAAAACCCTGTTTCAGCCTTCATTTTGCAGTTTGTGGTGTCAAGAGCCTGTGAAAAAGGTTTGAATAATATGTGGTGTAATGGACTGTGAGAATGCACAGATAATTCATTTTTCTGGCTGCTGCTGCTTCCTAACAATCGCAAAAGTGTATGAGACCTATCTAAGCAGCAGGCTGCACAAAGCCAACAGAGAAGGACCCAGGAAAAAGAAAAATTGTTTTTGCCTTTTTTATAGAGTATTCAGCATGTCTCTATGCTCATACATCACTTCTGGAGGAAAAAAAACCTATTCCTCGTGTACCTTAATTTCTAAATATTGTTCATCCTGTATATTCATCATACATGGATTTAATCTGTAAGGTCAGTGTAGTTTTAAATTTCACTAAAAACGTAAGAAAAAAAGCTAGAAACAGTCTAAGTTAACCCAGATTGGACTTCAATTTAGGACCCTCCTGCCTCAGCCTCCTAGAGTGGTTGGGTTACAGACTCGAGCCACTGCCCAGGAACTGCATATGTATCTTCAGTACCTTTAACTGGTGACGCAGTAAGTATTCAAAAGTGTTGAACAACCAGAGATCATGGTGCACACCTGTGATCCCAGCACTTAGGAGGCTAACACAGGAGGGTCACAACTTTGAGGGCAGTGTGGGCTACATAGTTGGAGACCTGAACAAAAAATGACCCACAATATGTATGTGAACTCTGGGTTGAAAGGTAAGCCTTTTCTAGCATTAAGAGGACTAGAGGAAGATGTTACTATACAGTGGTAGCTGTAATCACTGCCGTCTGGGACTTTTTTTTTTTTTTTTTTGCGTACTAGGGATTGAACCCCAGGCATGTGCACTAAGCCTTAGGTTCTCAACTCTTCGTGTGTGAAAACAACAGGTATTTTGAGTGGTTCATATGAAAAATCGGCATTTGGTATATATTTTTCAAGATGACCATTAAGTAACGAGTACAATCATCTCACGAGTGTCTTAAGTTGTGGACATCTGTAATCCCAGCACTCAGGTAGTGAGACAGGAATGCTGCAAATTTGAGGCCAGTCTGACCTGTATAGGGAGACCCTGTCTCCAAAAAAAAAAAAAAAACGGATTTTCTGAACTTTGCTCTCGATTTTCATTTTACTCATATCCATATCCTTGATGACTTTTTCCAGGTTCCTCACCAGCATGCTTGACGAATTATATACTACAGCCTGGCAAAGGAGTACCGTTTCTTTCCTCAAAGCCACATGCTCAACAAGCAACAAAACCAGACTTGCTCCCAGTTTAGGATACAGTGTTAAGTGTGGATGAAGTGGCTGAATGAGGGATAGAACACCTGTTTGGATTTTTTGGTAGCTTTGGACTGACCCGAAGCATTCTTCAATGAATGAAATGACTCAGGAGAAAAGTAACGTGGTTTGTGAATTCAGGCTTTCCCATGGAGGGATTTTTTTTAAATAATTTTAGTGTATATTTTTAACTTGGTTTTTTAAGGATTCACATATTCCACGAGTATAGAGGTAATTCTTTACAGTCGTTTCCTAGTTCCCCCCATGAGAACTATTGGAGGTTTGTCTGCTTTTCAGATCTTGCTTTTTTTCCTACACATACAACTCTTAACTACCTTGCTTAGTATCACTGGAAATTTGTCTTAGAGCCTGCCAATTGTAGCAAGGAAGTCGTAGATAATAATGGATAGGGGCAGAGCACCAAAGGTTGTAGATGGGATTCTTGAATTTTTTTTCTTTGCATAAAAGTCCTGCTTCAAAGGATACCTGTAAGTGTGAATACAGGAGCTTGCAGATCAGCATGGCCCTGTGAATTTGTTTCTGTCAGTATCTCGAGTGTATCTGTGCATGCCACTTAGTCTGACACTTAATTTCAGTGTGTATGTCTACGTAAGCGCGCTGTGTTATGCAGATGTTCCTCTTATGTGTCAGTTTTTGGGAGTGTGGGAGTTCACATTTTCCTTGGTTCCTATATCGTTCACTGCTTCCCACCCTTTTCGAAGGGTCGGCGACCCTGGAGATGGGACAGTGGTCTGTCCCCAAGTCCTGCCTTCCAGAAACGAGACAGGATTCCTGCTATAACCCACTGTGTGTCGCCGGCGTGCGCAGCCTTGGCTGTTTGGCTAGCACACCTGTGACCCTGGAAGCCAAGACCTTTGGAGACACGCGTTCTCTCTTGCGTTCTCTAGCGGTCTAGAAGGCTAGAGCTCACAGAACGGGAGGGCGGGGCTGGTGGCGGCGGAAGTGAAGTCACTTCCGGGCTGGTGTTTGTTTGGACTGGAGAAGGGAGGCGGCGGGCGAAGCGCACGTCGAGCGGGGGAGCGCCGCTGCCTGTGGAGATCCGCGGAGGCCGACAGGATTCGTTGGCTGCCGTACCCGCTGCCGTGCACTGGGTGAGGGGTCCCCTCGGGCGGAGCCGCAAGAAGGGGTCGGCGTGCCCAGCGGTCGATAGGCAGCACCTCGGCGACGGCCTAGGGGCCTAAAACGCCCTCCGGGTTGGCCATTAGGCGTTTTACGGCGTCCATTGTTTCATGCCTATTTTTCTGCCGTATCCGAGGGATAAACTTGGGCCGACTTCATTCTTTTCTCCTCTGAGAAATGGCCGTCGCTTTTTTTCTCATTGTCTTTATTTTGACTTAGACCTCGCAGCTCTCTATCCGGGCCTTCGGTGGCGCGCGAGGGTTGCCGGGATAGTACTTTCTCGCGTTCCTCAGCCCCTAGTCTTCCCCCTCGACTTCCCCCCGGGCGGTTATCCTCTCCCCAGCCCCCCCACTACCACCGCGGCAACAAAGCTCATTGTTTCTACCGACTTTACGCCTGCGCGTCGCCACGCGCGGCCCCTACTAGCTGCGCGTGCGCGCCCTCGTCGAGGCTGGGTTGGGGGGAGAGTTAGAGGCGGAGGGGCTAGCGGACTGGCGTCGCCTCAGCGAGCACTGGCAACCGTCGACTGGCCTATACAGTAGCTTGTGGAGCTCCTTTCTCCCATTTCTTTGCCATCTGTATCTGTATTCCTTAGTTTTAGTTTCATTGTATCCCATCCTCCAGGAAGCGGGACATGTGTCTTGGGGTACTGGGAACCGTTCTTCCAGGAGAGCTCTGAACAAGTTGAATTTAAGAGTCCATTCAGTTCACATTCTTTGATTCTAGTCTTGTCTTTTAATAATAGGGGCTTATTCTCCCTCCCCGCCACCATAGAGGGAGGGGTGGGTTGTGGCAATGTTAACGTTTTTCAAAACGTGTTGCCAGCCAGCAGTGATATTTTCTGACTTCTGAAAGGTGCCTTGGGCCGGGGATCTGGCTTAGTGGCCTCAGCGCCTGCCTGGCAAGTGCGAGGTCATGAGTTCAATCCCCGGTGCCGCAAAAAATAAAAATAAAAAGATAAATGGTGCTTTATCTGCATCTTTTTGTTGCTTGGAACGCTTTCCCGTGATTTTACAGCGCAATACTCAGAATCTTCAAACTTTAGAAAGAATTTGGCTTCTTATTTCCCTTGGGAGAAGATCTTACAGACCTGAAAACCTTGGTGTGTTCCTTTCAGAAAAGAAAAAAAAAATCCCGTTTTGCGTGTGTTGGCTAGTCTTTTCTTGTACCGTGGTGTCATTGTGTTGTTTTTTTTTTTTTTAGGGGGTGGGTAGTGGGTACTGGGTATCAAACTCAGCCTTGCGCTTGATAGGCGCTGTGCTGCTCAATTATATCCCCGGCACCGTTTTTCAAATTTCATTTGAACAGTTGATCCAGTGTTGTTGGTTGGCATTTTCATTAAGTAATCTTAAATTTCTTCGGGTGTAAGTTATGTTTGCAAATGGGAAAAGAGTCTCGGAGGATTTTTAATGAGACTCCCAGTATTAACTGTTTTGTGGTTCTGTTTCTGGTTTATGAAAGACAGGATATTTGGGACAAATTAGTGTGTTCACATTACTTGTTAACTGTGAATTTGAACAAAACTTTATTCTTACCAATAAGTATCACAAATAAAGATAGGTAACCCAAAAATTAATAACTCGTTTGTGTTTCTTGAGGGAGGGGGAATGGAGAGTCGCTGTAATGGTTAAAAGGAACTCAAACTGAGGTAGGTAATCCCCACCCTCTTTCGGGCAGAGTAAATTTTATAGCTCTAAAAAGTGATGCTCCAGGTTTAGTGCACATTTAGAAAATGTCCATTTTTATCAGAGCAATTTAATAGGTGTGGGAGATTAAGGTAATCTGCCTGTACCATAGGTAGCACATACCTGTAACCCCATCGACTTGGAAGGCTGAGGCAAGAGGGTGGCAAGTTCGATATCAACCTGGGCAACTTAGACCCAATATACAATTTAAACGTGGGGAGTAGCTCAGTGGTAGATCACTTGCCTAGCATGAATGGTTTTTGGTTCAGTCTGCATTACTGGAAAAGGAAAAATCTGGGCAGGTAGGGATAATCGTGTAGTTTCCTAACCTTTTGTGGAGTTGCTATTTTGTTTGGGGTGGGGGTTGGTTTTTGTTTGTTTTATGGTACTTTACAAAGTTTTATATTCGTTATGACAATTTGTGAAATGAACATTCCAAATTTAAACCTACCCATTTGGAAATTGAGGAAATAGAAGATTAAGCGATCATTTTTATTTTATTTAGCAGATACATAGCATTTAGTAATGTCAGGTGTGCTAACTAATCTTCAGCATCTTAGGAGGCAGACACTACTGTAAAAATGAAGCTAACAAGTGACAGCTAATAAAGTGTCAGAATTAAAATCCAAGTATTCCGGAATAATACATCCTTTTAACCACTATACTGTACTGCACATGACATGCCTGTAAAGGGGTGGTGGCATAGTGGGGGTTTTAAGCTACTTTTGGGGTTTTGGTTTTCTGTTTTTTGTTTGTTTGTTTGTTTATTTGTTTGCAGCACCAGGGATTGAACTCATGATCTTGCGCTTGCCAGGCAGGCGCTTAGACCGCTGAGCTAGATCCCCAGCCCTGGTGTTTTTGAGACAGGGTCTCACTATGCTGTTCAGGCTGGCCTTGAGCTCACTTTGTAGCCCACGCTGGTCTCGAATTCACAATGATCCGCCTGTCTCAGCCTCCTGAGTGCTGGGATTACAGGCGTGAGCCACCACGCCCGGCTGGTTTTCTGTTTTTTTGACACAAGATCTTGCTGTTTCCTTCAGGCTGGCCTTGAACTCACTGTGTAGTTCAGGTTGGACTTGAATTTAGTAATCTTCCTGCCTCAGTCTCCCAAGTGCTTAAATTACAGGAGTGTGCCACCATGCCTGGCCTCCTGCTTTTTGGATTTTTTTTTTTTTAAAGGTAGGTTTTCACTCTAGTCCAGTCTGGCTTTAACTCATTAGTAACCCCAGCTGACCTTGAACTTGGAGCAGTTCTCCTGCTTCAGCCTCCCAAGTGCTGGGATTATAGGCGTAGGCCACTACACTCAGTTTGAACCCACTTGTCTTAGACGTTGCCTTTGCTATCAGAACTGTTGCACAGGTGCATTAATAGTTTGCATTTGTTATAGCCTAAGATTCAGTTCTAATAACATTTGTTTTTCTTAATTTCCTCATTGTTTAGAGCATTTCTGTCCAATAAAATAGGTACTGACCTCATGTGGCTATTGAGCACTTGAAATAATAGCAAGATGTGGTGGTGCTTCCACCTGTTTGGAAGGCCGAGGCAAAAGGATTAAAAATTCAAGTCCAGCCTTGGCTACAAAGTGACTTAGCAAGACCCCTCTCTCAATATAAAAATTTTTTTTAAAACTACTGGGTGTGTGGCCCACTGCAAAGGCCATGAGTTCAATCACCAGTACCACAAAAGAAGGACATCTAATTAATTTTTAATTTACCTGTACCTAATGGATATCTGTTTTGGGTGTGTTTTTGGGGGGTTTTTTTTTTTGTGGCACGAAG
>RJWT010004643.1:0-32781 GCA_004365215.1 Cuniculus paca
ATGCCTCTCTGTACTGATTCATTGCTAAGGTCCTCAGCTGTGATGACAATGGCCTAGGGTAGCATATCTTACACATTTATCACCATGGAGTACTTAGCAGAGTGACTAACACGCAGAGCGCAGTGTGATGCTGATGTCCTACAGTCAGTCAGCCCTACAGAGAACACATAAATATTGCTGAAAGTAGCTGGGGTAGAGCTTTGCCAGGGTTCCAGCTCTGCTAAGGGTCCAGGCAGAGTTCAGAGGAAAGCGAACTGAAGGTTGGGTGTGCTCAGAGTTGGGCATCAGCAGTGTTAAGGAATCCCCGAGAAAGATTTGACCAATTCTTCCTTCTGTCTGGCTGTACCTCTGGGAAGAACCCGGGATGGAAGGTAGGTAGTAGCAGTGAAAGGGGAGTTGTTGTCATTCCCTAGAGAAATTGGAACCTAGGATGAGAAGCCTTGTTGAAGGCCTTCTGCATGGATGAACAGTGGTCCTCACATGAACTGGGAGAAAGGCCTGGGTCTGGAGGACTTCCTCTTATTAGGATAAAACAGTCTCTACTTTGCAGTCGATTTCATAAAACAAAAGGGACACTTCTCAGAAAAACCACATGAGATGTGCTAATGGCGGGCAGGAGGCAATGAAAGCGCACTTTGAGCAGCATGTGGAGTAAGGGCTGGGTTTGGGGCAGGGGGCAGTGACCGTCACTCACTATAGGACCCCACTTGCTAGGCACATATACAGGCATGTGATATGGTTAGCTGCTTTAAATCTCCTGATCTAATCCTTATGAGTTAGCAGATGTGGAAGTGGAGGTCCAAAGAGGCTTAGCATTGATGAAGATGGCACATCTAGGAAGAGGTGAAGCCAGGACGTATCCTGGATCCTCTAACTCCAGGAGACCCATGTGGTCTGACCCTCTCTCTGGGGAGTAGAGGGAGTGTGGGTAGGGTGAGGCTGCTGCCTCTAACACTGTCTTGAGTCCTGCATCTTCCACTGTTCCCTGACCTCTTACTTTGCAAAGTTTTACTCATAACTCTGTGAAGTCACAAATTTCCCCCTTTTGTAGGACGTGGAAACAAAGACTGGAGAGCTAATGCTGTATGCTGAATCACTTTGTCCTCTCTTTCAGTCTAACAATGTCTAGACCCACTGTAACCTCTGGGTGGGTCTATCTATCATCATGCAGAGTGGGGAGAATTCCCTGGAATTTCCCAGCTGCTTGGAGGCTGGATACAGGCTGGATGCCAGGCTGGAAAGAGGACTCTCCTTGGCCAGTACACAGTTCTAGTTGGGCTAGAAAGCTGCCAGAGCATGACCTACCTTCAGGGCTCAGAGTTCATGTCCTTTATAGGATGCATCCTCTGTTTTGGGGACACGCAAACTAATAGGGACTTCCCCATTGTTACAATCTAAGAGGGAATTCTAGACTATCCTGAAGGCTCAGAGCATAAAGTGAATCTGTCAAAGTGAAAATGGGGACTGAGGAACAGATGGGAGGGGACTGTGCAGAGTCCTAGGGCGTGGTGAGGCAGCTCTACATCCAATTCAACTTTCAGTCCATTTCAGCAGTGGCAACACACAACCATTACCACTGATGCTTTCATTTGTTAGGCATCTACTATGTGCAGGGCCTATGCTAAGTGAGCTTACATGCATCATCTTATCTTAGTCATCTCATAGTCATGCATCATCTCATAGTTGCCCCCAAATTGTACATTATTGCCTGAATTTTCAAAGCCTTGAGTGGCTCCTTCAGAGAATATGGGAGCTCTCCTGGGGACAGGGGGAGATCTGATCCTGTAGTGAGAAGAGTCCACAGGTGTGAAAAGTCTTTTGAAGGGAGGCAAAAGACTTTTGTGAGGACATCTTTTCCTAGGCTCAGTTTCTCAGAGGCTGGGATAGGAAGAGCAGGAGCTCTGGACCCTGGAGCCCTGCATTTCTGTGGCGACTGGCCCTTCCCCTGTGGAGCAGTAAGCAGAGTGGTTGGTGCTGGGGGAAGACAGTCAGGCCAGTGAGGAATGGGCCCTCCTTCCCAACCTGACCTTGGTCTTACTGTGTGGAGCCTGTAGCTGTCTATCCAAAGGGTGCAAAGAGCAGCCTCTGGAAGCTGACTCTTGAGGGCTTTGATGCTTATCCTGTTATATGGCCACAGTCAGGGCCCTCAGGCTTGCAGAGCCTCTGTTTCAACATCTACCATCTCTGACTCTTAGGGTTGCTGTAAGGATTCCATAAGTTAAATAAGTACTTGTCAAGGCCTCAAAATAGTGCCTGGGGAGATCCGCACATGTAATTGCTACTGTCTTGTTTGTCACCTGACTCTGTGGGTGTGTGTCTATCTGTGGGAGTGATGATCCTGTGCATATATTGGCCCTGTCAGGTCCCCGCTTAATCTCCTGGCCTGCTGTCATCTGCTGCTGCAGAAGCCAGCCAAAGATGTGTTTGTAAGGAATGACTTCAGAAGACAAGTTTTGCTGTACTGGTCCTGGGACCTTCCCACAAGAACCCCTGTCCTCATATTTTACCTTCATAAATTGACAGTGCCCAGTATGTTGTGTGTGTCAAGTGTGTAGGAGCTGGGACCAGAAGGGGCAGGTTGTAGAAACAGAGAATGGTTCTCTAGTTAAGGACAGGATGTAAGGATATAAGCACCAACTCTCTTATTTTATGGATTAAGCAGAAAACAGAGTCCTAGGGCATTCTGCGTGTGTGTGTATGAAAGACAGAGAAAGAGAGAGAGAGAGAGAGATCTAGAAAGTTGCAGAGGGGCCTCCACACCTGTAGCTACTGTGAGTCTGAAGGTATACTAGGTGACACTCTGCAGAGAGTGTGTTTCTAAGCAAGCAGTGGGTGCATCTAGTTGAGAAGCAGAAACAGAGACAAGAAGCAGGAGCCCAGGGGCTCTGAGAAGGAGGAACATAAGCATAGACCCCAGGAGCCAGGCCAGCTGTTTCCCAAGACTGACATTGGACACATGTGGGAACTTCTTTCTGTGATGATAGAAATTAAAACTGAAGCGACATCACAAATTTATGATACCATTAATTGAGAAGAAAGAGAAAATAGGGAAGGGACTTCTGCTTGAAAGTAGCTGCAAGGGCACAGGTCTGATGGAAGTCAGACCTGCTATCTCATGAATGAATGGGACTAGTTTTTATGACACCACTAGAGCAGGGGAGGGGCTGGTAACTCTCCATTGGGTCATTAGTATAGCATTTTTGAGCCTTCTGTCTCTTGTTTTAGAGGATTTTCTCCTAGTATAAGATATGGATTAGTGGTAATTCTCAGCCTAAGGTATGTCCCAGTGCTGCACTTCTTCAGTGCCCCTGATCCTTGCAGTAGGAGTAGGGAGGTAAGGAGAGGGTGAGTTTCATAGACTGGAAGCAAAGTAAGGTGGAGATAAAGAGATATCTCCACCTTTAGTAGTCATAAACCGAGGCCTGAGAACCTATGTTTCATCAACGTCTGTCGTATTTCAAGTGCTGGGGATTAGGTACTGCTCCGGCCGGGTAAGAGCCTGTATTGGGGAACCACATAGACTCTGACTCAGGAGAGGGGACAAGGTGCAGCTCTTGGTCAGTGTGGGAAAAGACTGTCAGGACCAGGCCTTCTCTGTCCAGGCCATTGGACAAGGTGAGGCAGAGTGAGAGAGGATTCTTCTCCGTCGTGCCTGGTCCTTGACTGGAGATGCAAAGGTATACAAGGAAGGAAAGAAATGAACTATGGAGGACCTAGCCAAGATCCCCAGCTGACTGCGTGAGGGGTATGATGAAAGGGTGAAATAAGAAACAGTAACAAATTTAGTAATGTATGATAGGGGAGCTGAGTGGTCAGTAACTCAGGATTAGCAAAGACATTCTAAACTAGCAAATATTTTGTGGCTGTCTACAATGATCAGAAGGATTATCAGAAGACTCAGGGTGGTGGATTGACTTAACTTCTCTGACTTTAAGATGTTGAGGAGCTTTATATCAATGAGGAGGTGGGGCAAGATGGCAGGTTATAGAGTTTGTCCTTTCCCCAAGATGAAACCCTATTTTTATTACTACTGGGTTCTGAAGGAACCAAGACATCCTCAGCTGATGTAATCTTGCCCTAGAGCATCACAGCATCACCGGACCATTGAGGCCTCAACTATAACTGGAAGCACACGGAATTATGAATACCATAGCTGGCCTGCATGGCAAGACTCTAGGTTTCAGACAAGCCCTGATCACAATATAACTATGAAACGACATTTTCCCCAACAATTCTATAAAGTTGTCCAGACAATGATCATCATTTATTTGGTCTTCTCAATACCTGCAAAAAATTGTGCAAACGAGGAGACTGGAACATGTTTGGAAAATAAGTTTCGTTATTGCTAATTGTTCACGTTTGCACAAATCTTGAAGGTAGATGGGAAGATTCTGTTAAAATGGCCTGATGTACCTGCCGTAGTGCAGTTGTCACCATTGTGTGTGTGTGTTGAGAAGGAAAAATGACAGAAGACTAAGACATATTAGCCAATACCCGTCATCTGGGACAGGAAGTGAGCAGCGGCAGAGGGACATGCTGAAACACTTCACGCATGTTCTGCAGGAGAACCTTCATGTCTATATGCAATGGTCAATGCAGAGGGAAAGATGAATACTGCCAGGAAAACAGGCCCACAGCAAGAGGATGGAGAGTCCCACATAGGGGGCAAAGCAGATCTGCTTGAACTTCTCTCTTTCTCTAAATCCTTTCTCCAATCCATAAGCAATTATGAGAGGACCTAGAACCTATGTAGCTATTCCCAAAGCCTTCCCAAGGTGCTCAGCACACAGTAGGGCCTCTATACACATATGAACTCAACTGATCAGAATCAAAGCTTCAATCAGAGAGAGCTGACTGAAAATGTGTTTGATTGAATGAATTTCAATCAAATCTTTAGTTAGTGGATGTCTACAAAATATTTGGGAATGTGTTGGACCCAGGCATGGAAGTGAAATATTAGATACCAAATAAAGTGAAGAAAACCACATGAGATATAGAAGGTTTTGATGAAAAGAACAAAAAAGAGTAGAACTCAAGTTCACTGACTTGCAGTTTATTAGGTGTGAAGCATTTTATAAGGGATGGTTCATGTAATCTTTATAATATCCATACTCAGTGAGTATTACTAGCATTTTCATTTTACAATGAACCTAATTTTCAAGGAAGTTAAATAACTTACCCAGGGAAATAATACCAATAGATAGCACACTTGACCTTTGACATGAGACCACTGTGTACTACCTCTGTAACTATCTCTCTGCTACTATACTTTCCTTCCAAAACATTCTATATGCTGTGATTCTTTAACCAGAGTGTCCTCTGAATATGGTTCTGTTGGTATAAGATGCTCAAAACAGCAGCAGCAGCAGCAACAACAACAGCAATGATTATTTCTGTATATTCTCTATTGGAAACTGAGAACTGAACTTTAAAGGAATTACACTAGGTCATTTGAACAGGGCCTGGAAAGTATCCAGTGCACAGAGCACAGTACTGTAGTTGTCAGCCACTAGCCTCAGAAATGCAACTTCAATTTGAAAGTCTAAACTTCAGTTTGAAATCCCAAGTGTTTGAGTTTTTTCTTGTTTTATTTTTCTTCTGATTTTTACATCAAGTTCCAAGGCCTTGGCAGTCCTTAATTCACTGCACACATCTGTTTGTCTGTTTTTCCACTTCTGGCTTGCTAGATCTGGTTTGGTTTACTTAGTTCCAGATGCCTCTGGATGCTTAAAATAATGAGGTCACAGGAGTAAATTTAACCTTAAACCAGATCATCAGGTCTGTTAGACACAACTTCTTTATACTGATGATTCCTGTATTTAGTGAAAAGCTGAGGGTTGGGCCTTCCTATGTCCATATGGTGAATTACCACATCTTCTCACATCTCAGAGATTATTCTTTACAATTGAGTTGTATCTCATGAAGCAGTGAAAATTGAACTCTCAGCATTCCTTCCTTCCTGCTTTCACTTATTCGGTTGGCTATGGTTTTCCTGAAAACCTATTATGCTCTTAGTATTACAGTGATAAAGAAGGCATAGTCCCTGCCATCCAGGAGTTCAGGATCTATGGGCCCCCAAACAATCTACTAGGTTCTAACATGACACCTGCTGCCTACTTTCAGAATGTGTGCAGCGCACAGAATCTGTGCCAAAGGATGAAGACTTCAGTTTTGACCGCTGAATTTGCATGTTGATACTGCCTTTACTCTTCGCTACATAAGAGAATTTACCTTGGAGCTTGGTTCTTTACTTTTGAGCCAGAAAGATAACAGGGTAACAGCATGCCCCTTCTTGCCAGAAACACTCAGGGACTTGGGATGGATGTGTGAATCAGGAGTGGGAGGATGTCTTCATCAGCTGCACCAGGACTGTATATAGATGGAGTTCCCTTTGGCTTCTGGATGGGCATGAGGTCAATCTTTCCATGGCTACACAATGAGTTATAATAAACTTCCCACTTCTGCTTCAAAGGTTATCTTGGGGCCATGTGGTTCATGGTTTGTTCTGATTATTCGATGTGACTTTGAAGGTAGGCAGGGACCATTCTTCTTCTACCCTCTGTTTACCCCTGGCCAGAGCTATCTAAAGCCGTGGGCAGTTTTGGAGAAAGGGTGACTCACTCCAGTGATCATTAACTCTTTAACTAAGAAAATGAGCCATTAATATTTTCAGCCCCTTTAGGCCCCGGGAATGTGAAGAGGGAGATTGATTGTTCTCTATAATTTTCACCCTTCGCCCCAGGTTCTAGCTCAGCTTGGAATGGGGCCATCCAAGGGCAGAGGTAAGATGTTCTTTCTTAATGTGCACGTGTGAGTCGGGATAGAGACAGTGTGCCCAAGCTAAGTGCTGCTAGAAACAAGTCACATTGGGTTGGCAGGTACTTACTTTCGAGTACTGGTGGTCGAGATGAATTTCCACTCCCTGAAAGGTGCATGCTGCTATTTACTTTCGCTTAACCTCAATCCCCACACTATTACAAAGTTTGGGCTTTGATGGTACAGGGAGATAAGATGATAGATATGAGAGAGTAAAGAGAAATCATCTTTGAGGTTTATTGTTTTGATAGCTGATGTACTTGGCGTGCTATCAAGCTCTGTGACCTCTGTGTCATTCAGTTTACCAAAGTGCCCTGAGATTGAGCTTCTGTTCCAGAAATTAACCTTTCCATCTCTAGAAAAGCAGTGTCAGAACAACCATCTGTAAAAGGTTGACACAATTTTTTTATTTTCCATGCCACAGAAGGAATGGTGAAATGGTGTGATATGAAAGTAATTGCTATTTGAGGCTTTTTACAGAGCTCTAGGAGCTACACAAATTACATCTAGCCTGTGTCCAAGGCCTTCCATCTTTCATGAAACTGTAGTCTTTCAGAATTACTTAGGGTCTTTTGAAAAATAATGCAACATCCTTCCACCTGTGCTTAGTTAGGGGAGGCAAACTTTGTACCCAGTGAATCACAGTGTCTATGCCTGAGAAAGAGAAATGCTGGTTTTCATGTCAGAGTAAGCAAATGTCAGTGGGGGCGAGGTTTCGTCTTTCATGCTTGGTTATTCTGGGATAGCGTTCTCCATTTAATGGCACTATCATTCCTTGTGCCCTCAAAGTTCTTTCCAGGATCCTCTGTGACCATATGCAACTAGAAAATAAAGTGGAATGTGTGGGACATGGAAACACATTTTCTTTTAACTGCTGCATCCATAGAGACCATGTATCACTTCCACTCATTCCTTTGCAAAACCGATCTATGCATAGGGGCCTGAAAGACATACTCTACTTATGCATTCAAGAGGAAAAGACAATTCAGTGAAAAATTAATCAGTCTCAGTCATGATATGGGGTGGGATCACAAATAAACATTTATTTTATTGTGTATATTTGAGTTAATAAATATGTCTTTATTATAATTTTCTTTGGTAACTCCAACAAAGATGGTTTGCAGTGTAGTTTTTTGAGAAATTCCCAACCATGGGAACCTGTGTGGGTAATGTTAAGTGGGTGCTCATCTACTTTCAGATCATGCAGATTCGTTTGTAGGACAAAAATGGAAATCCACAAGGCAAACACCCACTAGCATCCTAGAGCTTTCAGGTGAGTGGTTCTTCTTTGCAGTCACAGCTTCCCCAACTGCTCCTCAATCTCACAAGTGCATGTCCTAAGGAATGAAGGACCTGTAAGTAAGAAGGCTCAGTGCATCTCTCTAGGACTTGGATTCTATGTTCATAAAAGGGGATATGTATACATTTCTATAAATAAGCTAATTAAAGTGCCTATCACATTTCTGGGCACACAGTAGGTGCACAATAAACATTGAAATGTATTTAGCAGAGAACTGAGCTCCTAAGATTCTGGGAGACTGTTGAGAGCCACAGTCTAGAGACAGAGGAGGTGCTTGCTACTAAAAATACAGTGTGTGGACTAGTAACATTTGTAGTACCAGGAGCTTGGGAGAAATGCAAAACCTTGGATCCCATCACAGATCTTCTGAATCAAAATTCATCATTTAACAAGATTTGTAGGTGACTCCATCACTGAAGAAAATCTGCATGCTAAGATTTGAGGTTTCCTGTGTTAGACACCATCTTGAATCTGTTCAGGCCAAGTTGCTCCATCTGTGGGAGACACAACAAGCCAGAGTGTGAGGGCAAGGCTGGTCTAGGAAATGTGTAATTCTCAAACTGCTAGACATCAGATGTGCCAAGTTTTGTGTCCCCTGAAATCAAAGAATGAATTCCATGGAACAATGGAGGGTAAGTGTAGGCAAGGTTTATTAAGAGATAGGTCCTCACAGACCAGAGAAGTCCCGAGTGGCTTTCCTCCAAGGCACTTTGTCAAGGCTAATTTATACAACAAAGTCACAATGTGGATACAATGTGGGTAAAGCTGTAATTAACCTATATGGTTACTGCATGCTCATACTGATGCAGTAGGGAAATGAGTCACATAGAAAGGGTACATGGAAAGAACAACGATATTTTTGGGAAAGGACAGGTCCAAGTGCATCGGTCACCCACTGGAGCCTTTGATGCCTGTCTGACCTTATGGGACCAGGGGATGCTAATAGCAGGATAATTCCAAGTTACTGTTTATGCCTTAGGCGTGTAGGCCTGGCCATTGCACCTCTATCTTCAGACCTGGCCTTCTTCAGATGTACCTCCAGCCACAATTCTGACACAAGTCCTTATTTTTAACTGACTTCACTTAGGGCCCAGTCTCTCTCTGACTGTATATTAGTTTCTATCAACTTAGCTGCCTATAATATTCTGCCTCTGAAGAGCTACCCCTAACTGTGGTTAGGGGTTAATGGGCACAGTTCAATCTAGCTGATTCAAGCTGAGAAGGGTCAGTGTAGGGGAAACAGCAGTCAGAGATTTTCTCCAGAGACCCAATCTAAGGGGTAGTGGATAGAAGTTATGTTGCATTTTAGCAGTTCTGAACTCCATTTTCAAGGTCTATTCAATGGATCCCAGTAAAAAGAGTCTGGCACATTGTCATTGGTTCCATCTGCATGAGCACTTGGAGTATGGCAGCCTCTAATCAAGACTAAACTACCTTTACCAAGAGATTAAAGCACACAACCAAACCATGAGCATTAGAATGGAAAGGCAGATTGGGGTAAGAAGCCACATCAGAACTACTCTTGAGGGACTGGAATAACAATTATAACCAGCTGGCTCCTAGAACCTTTATTAAGAGATCAAAGTATATACAACCAAAACATAAGCACTAGAAAGGAAAGACACTTCTGTCCAGACATTGCTATTAAGGACTGGAATAATGACTGTAACCGGCTGGCTCCTAGACCTTTCTATAGAATAAGGTTATCTATTATGGCTGATATTTCTTTGTCACAGGTCCTTCCAGTTTTAGTTTTGAAAAGGAGAGTTTGGTGGTCTCTAAGACAATTTTAGCTTGGAATTTAAAGCCTCTTGCTGACCTTTGAATGTGATTTCTGTTTATTTAAGAGAAAGCAGAATCTTTAAGAATAATCCAGTGGGTTCATATCTGTGGGCAGACTGGACATACGACCTCTCACTTCCCCATGAAGGACACCTGCCTACATGGCCACAGCTGTGGATCAAAAAAGTATCAAGTTCTGGGGCACAGCCTCCCTATTCTACTTCCTGGAATCCTCGCAAGATACTTCACTTGCTCAGCAGATTCAAGATTCCACTGTGTTGTTCATCCAACATGATGCTGCCATAAGCCAAGCCCTCTTGCCTGACTCCACCCTCTTACATTTCAATAAAAGGCAAAGACAGAACCACCAGAAAAGCACAGAAGCTGAGACCAGCTCGAAAAACTACAAATCTCACACTGAAGCTGGTGCTTCAACACTTCATCATGCAGGGCTGCTCAGTCCTTCTGTGCCTGCTGCTCATAGCAGCCACCTTCAGCTCCCTCCTGCTGGCTCAACCAGGTAAGAACCTGCCTCCCTCCCCCTGCAGCATATCACCCATCTCTGGGTCACCGTGGGCCAGCACAGCACAAGGGTACCCTCATCCCACCTTACCAGCTGCTCTTCCAACACCAGCAACTTGTAGGAGGATGAGGAGAGAGCCTAATCACAGTGCTGTCTCTGAGCAAAGAGCTAGGATTCTAGCTGTGGACTTCAAATCCAGCTGCTTGCAGGGTTCCAGCTCTGGAAACACATCATCAAGAAAGTACTGCTCAAGCAGCTTTCAGCAGTGCTTGGGAGCATGGGTGGCAAAAGAGAGGGACATCTGGCAGCAGAGTATTTCCAGATACAGGGAGGAGGGAGGAGACCCAGAATCTGGTCTGTGCCTCATTTAGGCCAGCTTCCAGAGCCAATGGCTCTGCAGAGGTGGTAGGTATCAGGGACACTCATGACCAGGCATGGATTTTGGAGTTTAGAAGGAGGACCCACGGTTAGAACTCCCAACTGATCTTTGGCCCTAGTAATTTGAATTATTAGCCCCTTCTAATAACTTTCACATCGAATTACCTAGTTTTAACAGTTCCTCTTTTCTGTTTATTACCAACATTGCACACTCATGCTATAGAATGGCAAATGAGTCAATGCACCAAAGATCTTGTTCTAGCTCTGATGAAGCACTAGGTT
Source organism: Cuniculus paca (assembly GCA_004365215.1). Classification (NCBI taxonomy): domain Eukaryota; kingdom Metazoa; phylum Chordata; class Mammalia; order Rodentia; family Cuniculidae; genus Cuniculus; species Cuniculus paca. The sequence goes on from RJWT010004643.1 coordinate 11,082, forward strand.
TCACAGGTGCTACCTCTACCTATGCTGTTCCTTTACCTTCTTCTCAGGACTCTTTTCTGCTCTGAGATCAGAAACATCTAACCATTCTAAAATGTTTTTTCTTTGTGATTTGTTTTCCAGATGGAGTTAACGCCCCAGTTTGCTGCTATACATTTAACAGAAAGATCCCACTGAAGAAGGTGATGAGCTATGAAAGAATCACCAGCAGCAGGTGTCCCGAGGAAGCTGTGATGTGAGTGGAGCACACCAGCCCTCCCTGATCCAAAGTCCCTCCTTAGAGGGCAAGGGATAATCCCCCAAACTTAGCATCACAGTTACACCCTCAAACCCAAGGCCCAATGGTTCCCAGTGGGAAAACTGAGGCCCAAAAGCAACAGTTGACTCCCGACATCCTTCTCCACGTGGGGGCACTTTCAGGCCATCACCGTTTCCTCAGCCTGAAATCAGCATGGCTTCACCTGGGAAGCTAGCGGAGCAGATTCTCCATGTGCCCTCCTTCCTCCTGCCTCCTCCTTTCCCTCCCAGGGCAGCCCATCAGTGCAGAGTAGGCTGTGCTCCTGCACTGAAACTGAAGAGGTTTAACTCTGTCCCCTCTCTCCCACAGCTTCAGAACTGTCGTGAACAGGGAGATCTGTGCTGACCCCACACAGAAGTGGGTCCAGGAGTACATTGCCAGACTGGACCAGAAAACCCAGCAGAAACAGAGCTCAACTTCGCCACAAACTTCATTGCCTTCCAACGTTAGTTTCACAACCCAAGGCCCCAGAAACCTTAGCTAATTCATCTACGACCGTGTTTTCTCAATAACCTCTGATGCTAGTATGAACTTTATTGATATGAAATATGATGTCTTAAAGAGTATTAATCTTATTTAACTTATTGATATTTTAATTTTGTCTCCCATGAACACCAGTAATTTTAGAGTTGGAAACTTCGTTTTCTTTCTGTGAAATCCAGTTCTACACCTAGAATGTTATGAAGGTCTTTGCAAGGATCTTGAATGCAAAAAAAAATTGTTTTAAATTTCAAAACACTTCTAAAACTATTGTTGTGAAATTAAATATTATATAACTATTGAATAAAAGTATGTATTTTTGTACAAAATTTGACTTCAGAGTTTTCTTGAAAGAAACCCAAAAACTGAGATTATGAATGATCATGGAGAAGTACAACTCCCAATCTATTAGATATCAGATGTTCTGAGTTCTTGTCCCCTGAAATTGCAGAATGAGTTCCAGGAGACAATGAATGTTAAGAGTAAGAAAAGTTTATTAAGACAGAGTCCTTTAGAGACAATGGGATACCCAAAGTGGATTTCCACTGAGGAATTTATACAGCAAAATCACCATGTGAATACTATGTGGTCAAACTACCATCAGCCTATAGGATTACAAACACAGTCACTTGGCTTATATTTATTTAACCAGGAAAAGTAATCACAAGGCAATGGTGCATGGAAAAATCAAAAGTATTCTTGGAAAGTAATGTGTCCAGATGTTCTAGCCACCCAGCTGGGTGACTATTGCCTGTCTGAACTTACTGCACCATGTGTTGCTAGTTACAATAGAATTTCAAGTTATTTTCTATCCTTTAGGGAGGCTTGATAGTCTATCCATTGTATCTTTCTCTTGAGGCCAGGCCTTCTTTTGATGCACCTCCAGCTACAATTCTGATGTCTTTATTTTCCCTGACTTCCTTGAGAGCCTACTCCCTTTCTGACTGCATATTAATTTCTGTCTAATTTAGCTGCCTATAATATTCCCCCTCTGAAGAGCTACCCTTAACTATTGTCAGGGGGGAATAGGTGTAGTTTTGGTCTAGCTGTGAAGGCTCAGTGTAGGGGATACTGCATTCAGGAGTCTTTTCCAGACACCTAATCTAAGGAGCTATGGATATAAGTCATGCTGTAGCTTAGCAGTTATGAACTTCCTTTACAAGGTCATGCTGGTGAATCTCAGTAAAAGGGGTCTGGCACATTTGCCATTGGTTCTGTGTGATCACTTGGAGTATGACATCCTCTAATCAAGAATAAACTACCTTTACCAAGAGATTAAAGCACACTCAACCAAACCATGAGCATCAGAATGTGGTAAGGAGCCCCATCAGAACTACTCTTAAGGGGCTGGAATAACAATTATAACCAGCTGGTTCCCTAGAAATGTCTGCTGATGGAGTTCATCTATAAGTCCAATATTTCCTTTAATATTTTTTATCTGATCTGAATAATTTATCTAAAGGGAACAAATTTCACTTATTAGTGCTGTCATTTATTTTTGCTGTAAGAATATGTAGAGTCTGGTGATTCTGAAGGACAATTTTAGCTATGGAATCTAAGGACTCTTGCTGAACCTTTATAGCTTACACCGTAGCTTTCTAGACTCATTAACCATTAAAGTGGTAGCTACAGGTGTAGCCAAAAACTGTTAGCAGGAGTCAGTGACTAGAATTCCATCTTTTAAATCTAGTTTTATTACTATGTTATCATTTGTTATACATCTTTTGGTTATGTGCTTTGGCTGAACGTTTAAGATCAAGTTAAATTGAAACCTGTGTTAATAAAAATTAACCTCTTCCTATATATTAGGTCAGTTAAGGCTCTTCAGGAGTTACTTTTGGAGCCATGTACACAGCCTCTCAGCTCCTCTATCAGTGTGAGCCACCAGGATGTTCATGATTTTGCTTGATCATGTGGCTTCCCGTGGAAGCATTGGAAAGGTTTCTTTCTCTGGTAACCCATTTTTAGCGTGCTGTACATTGGTTAACTTTCATCCTCTGGGATCCAGTAGTCTCCCTGATCAGGAAGTTGGGAAGTTGTAGGCTCCTTTATAAAAGGTTTCTTCACATCCTGGTCCTTCTTAACCTTGGAGGGCCAGGGCCAAAATATTGGCTATTTTCTCGTCCCAGTCATCCTTTCTTATGTTTTGTTTCTGTATCTCAGTTTTTGAACACCCAAGACATAAAGTACACCTGTATGCAGTAGAAATAGTAGTTTTAACTATATTATCTAGACAACAAGCACCTTGAAAGGGAAAATATGACCAGAGAACTATGATTTTTTTTTAACCAGTCATGGTCTTCGTAGAGGCCAAATTCTTGTGGAATGCTAACAGATAAAGTTTCACTGAGAAGGTTCTAGATCAAGAGCGATATAGCATTTTAGCATGATAGTAATGATGAATTTACTATATCTGGAACACATTTTAATCTCCATTTTAATATCAAATAACTTTTTACTCAGCTAACTCTAATTCCAAAACATTAGACATAAAGAAATTGTACCTAATTTGTCATCTTGTAACCATATTCTGTCACCCCAGTGACATTTAAGCAGAATATACTTGTTTATAGATGCACTTTACAGATTATTAAGGCCTAATCTCTAAATATTACAGTGATATTGTCTGTACTTCATAATTTCTATCTGTAACTGTTGTAACACAGTTACATATTATATAACACTAGCCCAAGTCTGAGAACCTATCCACATCATTTGACTGGCTTTCTCATATTAGATCGGCATGCACATTTCATCACAAGTAGTTGGAAAAAAAGTAAGGGAAAACCAGGTGCTTGAGCCTGAAAAAGCTGAAAAGGTTTACCATCATAAATAATTTCAGTCTAGAAGTCACCAGTATGGTAAGGTATTCTTCTAGTTTTGTATCTTTGAAGACCTGTACACTTGGGAAATGTGAATACATTTATATATCATAGGGTTAGTAATGAATTAATGTTACAACTATAAAGAAGTTTTTGTATATGTTTATTTATCTTTTTTCTCATAAGGCAAAATTTAGATACCTTTAACAGGTTTTACATCATGTAATGCATTGACAAGAATTAAAAGCATTTTTACAACTCTGATAAATTTAGGATAATGTGTACTTCAAAGTTAACACACAAAAGCACATATATTAACCTAAATTATATGTAACCTTTATATTGTCAAACTTTAAGGCTTTTACTCCCATGTAGGCTTTGAGCCTGTCAGTCTTTATCTGCTAATATTTTAAATAAATTTGGGTGTCCTGAAAGCCTACGTAAATGGTCTTCCCATGGAAATCTCAAAAAGGACAAAAAATGAGAAGAAAAAGAAATTGTTGAGCTCAAAAATTACTTTTCTTAAATGATGCAGGTGCTTTAACAGGTTATTAACACACATTAAACAGATAGACACATATAAACACACAAAACAATTATTTTTAAATCAGTGCTCTCTCAGATGTATTGGTTAAATTGAACTACAATAAACTTTTTTACATTTTTTAGGTTTGGACTTAAAAATGGACTACTCAGAACTTTCCTTAAAGGTCAGTGGTGATGGACTTATATAACAGGTGTCATTTGTTTTTCTTTTAAGATAAAAGACATTAATGTATGATAATTGTTTTTTTCTTAATTAAAACCTTAGTATTAAGTTTCAACTTCAGTGCTGGCACTTTGTGATGTGTGTTTTGGATTGTAGTTTGGACACTCATCTCTGAAAGATTTGTCATCACTGATTGATTACAAGAATAATAGCTTAACTTATATTGATCCAACAGGGAAATAAGTCATGTAAAAAAGAAATGGAGAGAACAAAGGCATTCTGGGGAAGGGGTAGGTCGAGATGTGCTACTCACCCACTTGCACCACTGATACCCTATCTAGACTTACTGGATTAGGTGGTGCTAATTGTAGAATGATTTCAAGTTACTGCTTATGCCATGGGGAGCATGTAGGCCTGGCCGTTGCCTCTCTGTCTTGAGGCATGGCCTTCTTCAGATGCACCACCAGCCACAATACTGACATCCTTAGTTTTCACTGATTTCCTTGAGAACTCAGTCCCACCCTGACTACACTATAAGTTCTGTCTAACTTAGTTATCTATGATAAGGCCAACACAGTTGAATAGAAAACACACGACAATCATGTGGGAAAGGTGTCACTCCCATGTCTTGGTAGATCTTTTTATCTGCCCTTGTCTTCTTATGTAAATCTCCTTTTAGGAGTTAATATTTTCCTTTATCCCTCCTTTGATACATGTCCTGCTGGAACCTCTCTAACTTTTCTTAGAAGCTAAAGTTATCTTTCCTTGGCATTTTTTGGGGTTGAGGGAAGAGCAAGGATAGATACAGGCTCCTGGAAACTGGATGGGTACAGAATGATGAGGTTTAAGAGCCTAAGTGATCATTCAGGATGTCAAGAAAGGATTGCAACTCTAAACAGTTATTAAGGGGGTGCAGGTCGTCATGGTGATGGAGGAACTGAAAACAGATTGAATTAGATGTTGAAATCATGGAAAAAAAGACGGAGCAGATATTCTTTGAATTGTGTGTGAAGTAGTCATAGTCTGCTTCCATGGGGCCAGAAGGTAGTCATAAGTCAGCAATTACAATAATAATGATATAGTTATAATCTTTTTCACTCTCAAGCTGTCTAAATCCTAATTAAAAAGTAAAAAAGTTTATACAATGTCTTTTATTTGTACAGAGATATACAGCTTATATTTATGTTTGTAAGCATTTGTTTAACTACAAGGCATGTTCAAAAAATACAATGAATGTTTAATATTTTTTAAGTTTACTACAGGAAAAGACACATTGCTACAAGTCTCCCTCAAAACACTCCCCCTCCATTTGAACGTGGTTGCTGTCTTTGCCACTTTCTGGAGCTGTTCTGTAAATCCTCTTTTGCGAGCCCCTTTATGAGGTGTGCTCAAAACCACGGTAAATGCTGCTGCCAAATGCCACCCAAGGAAAGGCTGGCTCATGAAAGCATTACTGTGTCCTCATCCATCAGATTCATCAGACCTAGCACTGGTGTGACTTTTGGCTTTTTTTGAAGTCAAAATGACAATGAAAGGTAAATATTTCAAATTCATTTAGAACATAAAGGAAGTCACAGCAGTGAATCTAAAGAAACTCATGAAATAGGTCTTCCAGAACTGCTCCAGAAAGTGGCAAGAATGATGGTATCAGTGTATTCAAGGGGGAGAGGTATTTCGGGAGGAAATAATGGCAATGTGTCTTTTCACTATAATTTTTTTAATTTAAACACACACTATTTTTTGGGGTCTCACCTCATATACTGCTGAGCATGTTTTTGAGTACATATTGGAGATCAGAAACTGAGCTAGGTACTAGGATTATAATAGTGAAGAAAGAGAGACACTTTATAGGTTTGCATTCTAATGAGTTTGGTTAATTTTCATTAAGCACTCACTATGTGCCAGACACTGTGCTTGGCACAGTAACCTCTAAGAGATCCTCATTAAAATTCTCCAAGTTGGTGCCTCTATGATCTCCTTTACCCAGATGAAGTTCACAGAGGTGTCCAGGACCCCAAAAGGTGACTTGTCCAAGGGTATTGAGATAGGTGTTGATAGTCATGGAAGAGCTCAGGATCTGGGCTCTGAGGTACTCATCCCCCATGAGTCTCTATAACTAGCGCATGGTCTTTACACATTCTCATAATGACCCTTGAGTGAAACCTTGAAGACTGAGTGGATTTTGGAGTCAGAGAAGAACAGTCCAGGAAATGGAGTTTGTGCAGCTTGAAGAAGGTGATGAGATGACAGAGTACTGGGAAAGAAGTTATTTCTGGAACTGAAAGGTGCCTTTGGAGAGTGAAAGCTGCCTTGGGAAGGACAGGCATTGCTTATTGTGGCCATGGTACAGACTACAGGGGTCCAGTGGGGATAGAAAGGAGATGGAAAGGTAAATTGGGACCAGCTGCTGATGACCTTGCATGCCACTCCACTGAGTTAGTTCTTGGTCTCTTAGGCAACAAGAGAAAATTTTAGTGATGTACAGGCAAGCATGTAGAGCCAGAGGTCTAAATAAGATCACTCTATCAGGAAGATGGAGCATGAATTTGCACAGTTTGCAGGGATAGTGAGCAGTGTCAAAAATGCAAAACAGAATAGAAAGCTGTTACTGTGTCCATTCCCAGCCATGCCACCCTGCAGGACAGTGAGCTCCTTGTTGCTGACTTTCTGTATCCCAATCCTGGAGGACTTGTGAGAATGCAGGTTCCGATTCTGTAATTTCGGAAGGGCCTGGGATCCTGCATTGCTCACCAGCCCCCTGGTGATTCCCTGAGGGCCACTTTGTGGGTATAAGATGTAGAGGATCATGATAATGTGCACAGGGGGTCCACTCCACCCAGTAACTTGGCCCTGTACACATTTTCATTCAATTTTCTTTTTGCAACCAAGAGGCAGTTAGAATCGTCATTCCCCCATTTACTGATAAAGATATGGGATTTCAGAGTGGTTCTGTAAAGCTGCATTGAGTTTACCTCATGCCATACAGGACAAGCAAAATGCAGTCAGAGCCTAGGAACTTCTCATTAACTTTCAGATCCTTTCTGTGGAAGCCCTGCTGCCTGCCGCATATTAACCACATGAAAGAGTCAATCATTACTCATTTCCAGAAAGAAAGGAAAAAGCAGTTTTCTCTTTTTGTCCCGTGACCACGAGGGGTGCCTTGAAGGAACAGACTTGCATGACAGTGAATAAAGATGGGGAAGGCCCGGAAATCAGCAAGAGTAATGCAGGAAGCAAATTTAACTGCCAGCCTTTGATGCGGCCTTGCAGTGCAGTGGGGACAAGGAGAAAACAGTGTGTACAGGCCCCAGCAGGTGAATAGAGGAACCGTTTGTTTCTCCTGCACACTCACTGGTTTGGAACAAGCCTTGGCAGACAGCCCAGGAATGCCTGTTTTTCACTGCTGGGGATTTTGGGAGGCAGTGAGAACACCAGAGGTATTGCATAATCTGCCATTGTGACAGCCCCTGTCTGGGGTTTCCCACTTCCTTTGGTCAGATCTGAAAAACAGGGAAGGGTCCCAGAAAGAGACAATGTTTAGACCCCAGGCTGAGGACATCTTGGGGAGCAATTAGAGGTAACGGCTAAGGAGAGCCCTGCCTGTCTCCCTCTTAATTCCAAGACAAGCCAGGTATCATCGTCCTTGCTGGCCATGGCAATATTTGACAATTGCCCTTGGAGCCTAGTACCTGATGCTATTGGTGAGCCACTAACCTCAGAATTATGTAATCCTTACTGAACAAGTCCAGTCCTCCTGCTGGAGTTTTTCAATTGGAATATGGGGAGTGAGGTGGACTTTTATTTTATTTTAAAAAATAAAAACAGAAGAAAGGATAGAAATGGCACAAAATTTCAAAAAAATAAGAAATTAACACTGATTAATATATAGCATATTGTTATCTTAGAAGTAGTTGTTCATGTTACAAGATTTAGGCACAAAAGAATAATCAAACAGTGAAAGCACAAGCTGTTCTTTTGAATGAACTAACAGAGATTAATAGCACAACTATCTATTTTGTGTGTGTGTGTGTGTATGTGTGTTGTGTGTGTGTATATATATATATATATATATACCTATATACATATAATCATTTCTCTTCTTCTTTCTCTTCTTTTCCCTATTTCAGTTTGAACTTTTCTTTTATTTCTATGTGATTTCTATAGATTTGAAGTTTGGAAACTATTCACAGGTTTCGGTAACAACACAAAAGGCCTAAGGAAAAGATAGGAGGAAGAAATACAGGCCTTGGAATTAGACAGATCTCTTAGACTTATGCCCTATCTGTGTAGCTAATTAGCTGTGATTTTGTGCAAACCATTTGAACTTACTAACTCCTATCTGTAAAATGGGTTGATAATGCCTTATTTAGAGGATTGTGGTGAAAGTCGCACTAAGACCCAGTCAGAAAGTGCCTGCTACTCATCAGGTGTTCAATAAGTACTTGTTGGCTTAAATTTCCCACACCTCCCAGGCACCACTCCTGTTACTTGTTGAAGCTTGCATTAGCATTTGGTGGGTGGAAGGACATGAAGAGGTGAGAAAAAAATTAGATAATGAATTAGAATTTATTCTTATTTTATTTATCAATTTATAGACTTTAAGATAGATGTGAGAACAGAATCTCAGCAGTCCAAGACATTGTGTTGATTCTAACAAAACACATATAACCAGGGATGGGAAAGATACTGACCTCATATATCACAAACATGAAGCCCAGATCAGCCTCGCAATGTGGTAAAACTAACAGAAAAACCAGTCAGAACAACCTGAAGGCCGTCATATGCTAAGAGTGGGAAGAAGAGTTAGTTTTAGTTTCTGTAGAAAACACAGAAAAGTCAAGACACAGAGTAGAGGAGTTTTAGGGCATGGAGTTCAACCTAAATAAACAAGATGATGCAATTGCTATATGCAGTGTTCTGAAATCTTGAATTGGGGAAGTGAGACAAAGGAGCAAAATTTGAGTGGAAAATGTTGAAACACAGACTTTAGTTCCTTATATGGGAAGACTTCAATAATAGCTATCAATATTGGACTGCTCTATGAAACATGTTGGATTATTTTGTGCCATTAACTTTCTAACAACCTTTCCAACCAGGCAATTTTCCCTCTGTTTTTTTTTTTCAGTTGAGGAAATAGGTTCAGCGAGGGGAAATGACTTGATAAAGTCACACAGATCACAAGGGCAGAGCTAAGAATTAAACCTGTGTACTCTGAAGACCCTGTTCACTCCACTGTGTTGGTCTCTCTATCTATAAGCAGAGGAATTTGAAGGATTGAATTGTACTGGAAGGTAATGAGTTTCTTGTCATTGCAGGTAACCATTTAATAAAGACATTAAGGGACTGAATTCAAGAGCCATTTAGTTGATCCCAGGAATTAAGATTCCTGGAATCATATGCCACCTCAGTAACTCATTTCTAAGTCCCTCTCCTCTCCCCAGTTGCAGTCTAAGTGTTTGGTACAAAGGTAGCTACTTATAATGAGTATCCAGCAAAGGTCATCTCTTAAAAAAGGCTGGAGTCGTCTGTGATGGTCTCAAAATTCTCCCAGTCCTAATGCACAGGCAGTTGTCTCTTACTTATCGCACACAGAAGAAGCCCTCTTTCCCCTATCTTCGAGATTCCTTGGGACAAGCTTTGACTTTGTTTCTACCCTAGACATTTGCCAACTCTCAATAACTCGTTCTTTAATACAAAACTTTGCAGGGAAGAATTAAATGCTAGAATAAATCCAGGTTCACCAATGAGCATAGAAGAAAAATACCTGCATAGAAAAGCAAGACTTTGAATTTGAATCTAGGGCCTCTCACTTCTTGATGGTGATTTGGGGTAAGTCATATTAACATCTTTCAGTTTCAGTTTGAAGTTCACTCAGTGAAGCTATCAACATTCCATGAAGCTACGCAGGATCCAGAAGCCCATGAACATACAAAGGACTATGTATGCACTGTGTATGTGATGTTCAGAGAAGACTTGAAAAGGCTTTAAAATATCATCTTCAGGTAACTTTGAGGCACTTGGCAAGCAGGAAGTGAAAGAGAAGACAGACTTGTAAATTGTTCAGCTGATGTGAAATTGAGGCCCAACACACATACACAGAGCAACCTGGGAAAAAGCTGGTGACTTATTGGGTTCAGATATTGGAGAAAGTCTCTATCTAATCAATAACTGCTCACTAGGTTGAGAAGAGACTTCAGTGGTCATACTTGACAAAACAGTGCAGATTTTGTAGAATTACTTCTAAGATCTCATTAAAGAAACAGACAAAAAAACAACAGTGATACCTACGTGGAGAACATGATGTTCAGAGTTGCCATATTATGTTATTGAGAATGTCCAGCTTTTATCCAAAATTATGAGACATAAAAAAACCAAGAAACTATACAAAGGAAAATAAAATCAACCACAACAAAAAATGTCAAACCAAGCTATCTCCAAGGAAGATAAGACATTGACTACCTCTCAAATTTAAAAATCTAATATTTCTCCCTAAAAACTAGAAAAAGAAGATAATACTAAATCTAAAGTTAGAAGGAAGAAGAATATAATAAAGATTAGAGAAAATAAGAATAGAAAAAATAACATAGGAAATAAATGAAACATAAGTGTATTCTTTCATCATATCAAGAGGGTTAGCAAACATTAACTAGAATAATCATGAAAAACAGAAAGAACCCTCATATTACTAATTTTAGGCATAAAAGAATGACTTTACTACTGATCTGGTAGCAATGAAAAGGACAGGAAATAGTATGAATGATTGCATGAAATGTTCACAGCTAACATCATGTGTAATGGTGGAAGAGTAAACTCTTCAACATGAGAGCAGTAGAAACAAGACCGGAAGGTCTGTTCTCACCACCTCTACTCAACATTGTGCTAGAGAACCTATCTAGAGTACCTAAGTGAAGAAAATAATTATCAGACATCTAGACAGGAAAGGAAGATGTAAAACTGTATTTACAGATGATATGATTTTGTATATGAAAATTTTTGTATAAGAAAATCCTAAGGAGACGTCATTCAACCTCTTGTAGAGCTAATAAATGAATTCAGCAAGGTTGCAGGATTTATAAGTTTAATACATAAAAATAAATTATAGTTCTATACATTGCAATTTAAAATGATATTTAAAATTCATTTATAACAACAGCAAAAAGAATAAATATGAGCAAATTTAATAAAAGCAGTGAACACTACAAAACATTAAAATAAATTAGAAAGGACTTAACATATAGGAAGTATCTCACATTCATGGGTTGGAAAACTGAATATTATTAAGATGTAAATAATCCATCAGATATTCAGAAGATTAAACATCATCCCTATCAAAATATCTCTGCCATTTTCATAGACATCAACAAGCTAATTCCCAAATTTATACTGAAATTCATATGACCAGCATACCCAAAGAGTAGTAGAAAAGAGGAACTAAGACTTCAAATTCACAACTTCAACATTTATTTTAACGCTATAGTAATCAAGATTGTGGTACTAACCTAAAGATAGACTTATAGATCAATGAAATACAGTTGGGAGTTCAGAAATGAGCTCGTGCATTTATGGTCAATTGATTTTTGAATAAAGATGTCAGGATAACTTATGGGGAAAAATAGTCATTCACTGAATGGTGCTGGGAAGCTAGATAGTTGCCTACAAGTGAATAAAATTGAACAATTAACTCACATCATATACAAAAATTAATTAAAAACAAATTAAGGTCCTACATGTAAGTCATAAAACTATTAACCTCTTGAAAGAAAACAGGCATAAATCTTCATAACCTTGGCTTTGAAAATATTTTAAAAGTACAAATCAAAACACAGAAAAAGAACATTGGACTTTCTCGAAAAGAAAAACTTTCATGCTTCTCAGACAACTAATTAAAAAGTGAAAAAACAATTTGCAAAATGGGAGACTATAATTTTAACTCATATGTCTGTTATGGGTTTAACATTCATGGCACAACAATATAGACAACCCTGTTTTAAAATTGGCAAGTTACTTAAATAGACATTTCTTCAAGGATGATCCACAAATGATCAATAAGCACATGAAAAGCTGCTCCACAGCATCAGTCATTAAAGAAATGTAGATCAAAACCACAATGATTCACCACCTACAAGGATGGCTCTAATAAGAAGGTCAATTGCAATGGTTGATGGGAACATGGAGCCATTGGAATCATCATGCAGTGCTGGTGAGGATGTAAAATAGTGCAGCCACATAGAAGGCAGTTTGGTTGCCTTTCTTCAAAAGTCAGACAGAGACTTACCAAAGATATAACACCACATGGACAGACCTTGAAAACATCATACTAAGTGAAGAGTGCCCATCTCGAAACACCACCTATTGCATGTGAAATGTCCAGAAATGTCCAATTAGAGGAGACCCAAAAGTGACTCTATTAGACTTGTGGTTGCTAAGACCCAGAGGGAGGGGAAAGGGATCACTAATGAGTATGAAATTTCTTCTGGGATGATAAAAATATTCTGGAATGAATAGTGGTGATGGTTGCCTGACTTCACAAATATACTTAAAGTCCTTGAATATTTGCATACTATAAAGGAGAAATATTCAGTATGAATCATATTCCAATTTTTTTAAAACTCTGATAGAATGGATGTAGATTCCTGAGTACTGTTTGGCACATATGTGGTAAAGCATGATGTTTATTTTCTTTCTTTCCTTGCCTGCTCCATTGTGCATCTTACAAGGTCATTCCCAACTACTTGTCTCTAACAGTCTCTGTCAGGGATATCACCTTATTGAAATGGGAAACCACATTTATAATCTTGTGTCAGTTAGAATTCCCCAAAGATGTAATGACTCTTTAGCTTTAGAGCAACTTTCATGATTTAGAGGCAAATCTCTGAGCTAGAAATCACCAATAGGTTCTATGCACTTTTCCTAGCTACGCCCACAGAATGTGATATACTCAGTCAGACCCAGAGCCATGCACCTCCTTAACCTGAGCTTGTGAAAATACACCTTTCCTAGATTTTCTTCCTCCTCTGCCTTCCTGTCTCCTCTTTCAGGATCCTTCATGACTGCATCTATCTAGAGGCATGGCCAGGGAACAAATGATAGTCAGTGAGGTTTGAGTCTGAAAATGCATGTAGTGTGACCCAAAAGGAAAACCAATGCTACTAAAATTAAGCTGCTGGCATTCCCCAATTCTCTGAATGAGGAAGGAAGCTGGTTCCATCTGGGAAAACATTTGCAAGGTGCCTACTGCTCAGCAGTTTCAGATCTCTAGGCTTTACAAGGAACGGAAGGGTTAGAAATCAACAGTGCATCTCTTGATGTAAGAAAGTGAAAGAAGACTTTCTTGCTTAGTGAGTACATTTGCCTGAGAGGCATTTCTAGATTCCATTAGTAGGAGTGAGCTGCAGTAGGGGCCTCCAGGAGAAAGAAAAGAGAGATGGAAGAAGGGCCTAGTTCTGAGGATAAACCCTGCAATGTGGAGCAGGATGGGGTCAAAGGTAGGCATTGACTCCAGAGTAGAATTTGATAGTGTTCAGGTGTTTTTCTCCTGTATGGGGACTCCTAAGGCCTTCTCCGTAAAAGTGACCTCACCTAGGGTCCAGGTGACTGTGTGGTAAGGAAGGTCCAGCATGAGGTAGCATAGCTGCTGAGTTCATGAGTTTCAGAAGTAGCTAAGGTGAGAGAGGAAGCTCAGAATAATAGTTCAGACTGGGGAAAGTAGAGAAAGGACAAGGATGATGTCACTCTTTTGGAATCCCAGAGCATCCTGGGAGGTAGCTGGACCACTCTGTCAGTGTAACCTGAGCCTGTGCTATGGCAGATGGTGTGGAGAAAAGAGCCCTTGGGCCTGGAGAGCTGGGATCCCAAACTCTGTTGTGAACTGAATTTTCTAAAACTTCAGAGATCACATGAAGAGAGTTCCTCTGCACAAGGGCATGGGTGACATACAGTGGAAGGGAAAGTGTAGGAGCCTGGCTGCCTGGGTTTGATGTCATCATTGAAGTTATTGTTACAAATGCACAGCACGACTTCAGTAGGTGAAATATGGCTAAGTCTGAGGAGGTGAACCAAAGGCAGGGATAAGGAGGTAGCATCCTATCAGGAAGGGATTAACTGCAGGACTTGTGATATGCAAAGTATCAGGGGTGAGTGAAGGTGGCTCAGTGCCAGGTATAGGGACAGGGTTAATCCCAAGGGTGAACTCATGCTTACCACTGGGATGATGAAGGCCAGGAATAGTGAGGACCGAGTGCCGAGAGAGGGGAACATAAATTCTGGAGAGAGGAGCAAAGTCTCGAGGATGAGTGAGTCTCAAAAAGGAAGGTTGAAAGCCAAATTCCTAGAGTTCAGTGACAGGGACATCAGAGGACAGGGCCAGTGAAGGACTGTAATGGCTTTCCACAAGGGGCTCAGAATTCCCAGTCTCTGGCCTCGTGCTCTTTCTTCTTTGCTTGCATTCTCCCCATCCACTTCAGGGCCTCGCCTCATCTTCAAACTGCTTGTCAGGTCCAAGTGCCGGCACATGGCAGGACTGGGCCACATGCAGGAGCAGGCAAGAGTAGGCACAAAGCCTCGAAAAGATGGGGTAGCAGAAACAGTAGTTCCTGACAGCTGAGATAAACTCTCTGCACCCCAGGTCTGAAATTAGTGACTGGCTAGGATGGAGGAGAAGCCAGAGGTAGAGAGTCAATTCTCTTCCCTCCTCCAGCTGTCCAGTCACATGTCCACCACGGAAGAAGCTTGTGAAAGAAGACTTGGAGGTTAAATAAAGTGAACTGAATCCTCCTACAGTCAGATTTCCAGATGCTGGAGTCTTCTTGCACAGTAGGGTGGCAGGATGCCCCTCTCCTCTAAGTGCCGCGCAGGCCCTGAGATAATGTGATCAATCACTTTTGGTGACAAATCCAGCACCGTAACCCCAGCATCCTACCTCTGGTTAACTGTCTTTCACCACATACTCTCTGCCTCCCAAACTGTTCATGACCTTCTAATCACGCAAGAGTACCACCAGGCTCTGGTTCTGCCACTCACTGACTAGATAACCATGGCAGTCAGTTAACTTTCTGAGCCTCTGTGTCCTTATCTCAATATGGGTATGATGTAGACTACAAATTGCAGTCTTATTATCCTCCGCAGGAGGCCATGTTCACATGCTCTTGCCTGCTACAGTCATAAAAGGATCTTAGTATTACAAAACAGACCCCCAGCCATAATTCAGTCTAGTGAGATTTAACATAGTATCATAACAAACCAATAGACACATTCAATGGCACTGAGCTCTGCTTTTACTCTGAGGTTTGGTGGCATTCTGCCAGCGACCACAATTCCTGGTGTGCTGAACATTGTGATGCACAGTTGTTCTTGGAGATAGGGTCATTCATCTTCTTTCTTTGTGTGAAAGTTGTCCAGAGGAGCAAAGACCAGCAGCATAGATGTACCGCAATGCTTCACAGAATACGTAGTAAATTAACTCATAGTGTTTGTGTCAGAGTTCTTCAAGGAAATCATAAGTCTTGGGCCAGTAAGAACTGAATTAAGAGACTTCTCTGGATGAAAGATGCCAGGCTCTGATAAGCACATTAGAGACGGTGGTGTCCACCTGACAGATCTCATTTGCTTCTTGATCCTCCCCACCTCCCTTTGCAGCAGACAGGACCATATTGTGTCCAACATGTTGGGAATGATGTCACTTCCAGGTTAAAGAAATAGTGACCTATTTCTTTCTTGCCCTGATTAATAAGCTGGTGACATTCCAGTTGCTGGGTCTCTTACTGAACTTGTGAAACAGAGTCCTCCCTCTGAAGCAGATTTTTTAATGGAAAAGTAAATTTTTTTTCCCTCCGTAAAGCCATATAGATTTGGGGGTTGCTTGTTACTGCCACACAACCTGTCCTTTCCTGAAAAATGCACCAAGTAAAATTTGTCCCCCTAACCAGACTATCTTTAGCTGATGTAATAATTAGCTGATTGTGTCAACTTGAGTAAGAAATACCCAATGAAATTGACTTGGCATAGTTCTGGGCGTAGCTGAAGGGATTTACTAAAGAAAAAAGACTCAGCCTTGTTAGGCTTGTCACCTGAATGATGTAAAAGGGAAATAAAGAAAGGCTTACCTCTGTTTCTTTGGAGGAGCTCCAGTCTTCACGTTCACCTTGGAAGTCACCTCCTAGCTTCCACTGTGGACTTTTCAGCCTCCAACCCAGTTCCTTCAGCTTTCCATCACAGACCATTTGACCTCCTGATACAGACTCACATGGGACACTACAATGTAGGTCTTTGACTTGATCCTTCACATCTCTAACATGCAGACAGACCTCTTGTACTCTTCCACACCTGACTCTGTGGGCAGCTATTGTAAACCAATCTTGTAAACTCCTATGTATTTGTATATCTTGCATTAAATCTGTTTCTTTAGTAAGTGCTAACTGACACAGATTTTGGTACCAGGAGTGGGGTCATTGCTGTGATACATCCTGGTCATGTGGTTTGGAAGAATTTGTAACTGGCTTGTGGAAAGAGTTTGGAAAAGTTTGGAGATGCTGGCTGAAGAAGCACCCTGGAATGTTGTAGGTTAAACTTGATGGGAGATTCTGATCATAAGTCAAAAGACCAGAATCCTGATAGAAATGAAGCTGGCAAAGACCAGGCTCAGGAAGTTTCACTTAGGAACAAGGAATGTACTGGCAGTTGGATTCCAGGTCATATGTGTTATGGTTTGGCAGGAAATTTTCTGCATTTTCCTCCTGTCCAGAGACTTTGTCTGATAAGTAAATTAAGGGTGGTAGACCAATTAATCTTGCAAAAGAAACTTCAAAGCAGTCTAATATTGAGGTAATGGCATGGCTACTATTGGGGGTTTTTAGCCAGACCTATGCTGAGAATCAAGAGCAAAGAACCCAGAAGAATGACTTAACACATTTTGAGTTTGGCCAAAAAGGAAGTTCTAGTAAAGTTGAGGACTACAAAGATAGAGCAGAGAAGAACTTTGTTGCTGAAATAGAACAAGGAAATAGAAAAGATGACTTAAGGACATTACAAGAACCAAAATATCAAAGGTGAAAGAATTTGCTTTGAAAAGAGAGGCCCAATAGCATCATGTTTTAGAATGAGAATTTGTTCCTTGGTATTGGGTTCCTAGTGGTAAGCAGTCTAGGTACTGAACCCCTACAGCCAAGAAAGAAGGAATCCTGGATATTGTTCCAGCTGGCAGCAGACTCTGGCATCATCTATGTGGCATTTGTTTTAGGTGCATGCACATGCAAGAGTTGTGGGGTCAGGAAGGCTTCCATCCATATTTCAGAAAAAAGTCTGGGAAGCCAGGCAGCATGCCCCTGAGAGAGCAGTATGTGAAGCTGTATGTGGTGGAGACCCTAGAAGGTTGGAGAATTCAGGAATGTGGATTGTCTGAGAAAAGCTGCAAGGAATGGGCAAAGAGAGAAGCCATGGGAGCTACAACTACTGGCTTTGACATAGGGATGGAGCCACATAAACTCTTGAGTTCACAGCTTGCCACAGATTACCCTGGATGCTAGACATGGAGCTACTGGATTTAGTGTCTGCCCTACTGGGTTTTGAACTTGTTTTGTTCCCACTCCTTCCTATCCACTTATTTGTAGCTTTTAGAATGGGAATATTTATCTTGTCCTGTTGTATGTTGAAAGTTTTTAACTCTCTTTTCATTAGTACAGAGGGCTCACAGCTAAGAGTTTGCCTTAACTCTCAGAGGAGACTTTGAATGTGGACTTTTAAACAATACTGAAACTGTTAGGCTTTGGTAACTCTTAGAGATGCAATAAATATCTTTTGCATAAAGGGATGTACCTGAGTCTTTTGAGAGCCAGGGGCAGAATGTTATGGCTTGTATCTAGGTGTTCCCACAAGACCTTGTGTGGTCATAGCTGAGATATTTTGGAGGTGGCTGGAGCTAAATTGTGTGTGATACAGGGATTAAGGGTGTGACACTGGGATTAATGGTGCATGAATACTAAATTAATCTATTGATTGGTTTAGCATAGTACTGGGTGTGGATAATGGGAAGCCTCATTAGAAAGCCTGGTAGTCTGGATGTGATAAAAGGGAGAGACAGGTTGGCTACTGCAACCTCCACTGTTTTGCTGCTTGCTGCTCATTGTTCACAGTTCTCTGCCTTCTGCTGTCCTGCCACACCATGAGCTGTTTCTCCTCTGTGATGCCCATCTGCTATGCTGTCTTGCCTTGGAGCCAGCCAAATCTGGACTGAAACCTCTGCAAACTGAAAGCTAAAATAAACCTTTCCTTACTTAACTTGTGGGTCTCAAGTATTTTGTCCCAGCGAAGAAAAAAATAACTAAGACACCTGATCTGTTTCCCCTTCATTTCAAATGTAATCCCAGCAGATGACCAGTACCACATCCACCAGCCCTCTAGAAGACAGTCTGTAGGAGTTCGTCACAACTGCCAAAATTTGTCAGAGGCAAAATTTCTGTCACCCTGTCTCATCACTCCCTTCCCTGCAGCCTCAATTTCCAAGGCCTCTTTTCCTAACAACAAATCCTACCCTAGAGTCTGCCCTTCCAGAACTTTTAGAAAGAGTACAAAACTTTGTAGATGAATTTCCCTTCTCAATTCTTATGAGTTGCTTTGCCACTGGCTTTATTTCTAGTCTTCTTGACCAGGGCCAGATATATCTGCTTCTCTTTAAATGCCTGTAGTGGGAGTGGCTCCAACGTGCATACCAGCATCGGTCAACCCCCAAGGTGCTTGCTCCATGCCGCTGTAAGCCTGAGGCTCTTGCTGCTTTAGCCAGGTCTCTACGTCATTGAGGGAAATCCCTCTGGGGTTTGGACTGAGCTGTAGGGATGGGAATTATCCTGTGTCTGGTAAGTGAGATGAATATGCAGTCCATATTCCTAACCTCATCCAAAGAGCTGGAAGGAGATGGTACTTCCTCTCCAACCTATACCTGGGCCTTCTGAGGCACATGTGGGTGGCAGCAAAGTACTCAGCTCCTCCATATTTTCTGAGAGCAGATGGTGGAGGTGCTGAGAGTTGACTGCAGTGCATTCCAATAGCTCCTCTCTCCTGGAGGCCACCTTGACTTCCACCAGCCTCTAAGAATAGATAACATCAAATTTCAATTCTTGCCTCTTCTGAATTCACAAGCCAGGAATGGTATTAGCTCTACACAGTTCTAAAGTTCTAGGAATGTGTTTATTTAGAGACACTGTTTATTTGGAGATATTGGCTTTTTTGAGCATATGGAGCATCTTTAGGAAAGAGCCCTCAATGTTTTTATCAGCCTAGTAGATACTATAGACAAGGCCAAGTATTTCCTAGATTTTACCAGCCTAGAATTTACTATTCCAGGGATATAAAGGCCAGTTAGCATGGTGGTTAAGAAAGTAAGCTGTACAGTCAGACTTTAGGTGGATGAGAGTGTAGTTTAAGCCCAAATTTTGCTGTTTGAGTCCAGCTAACCTTGGGAAGCTTCCTTAAACTCATGCATCTTATTTTCATCATCTACAATCAGAAATGATCATAGCACAGGCCTTCTAAGACCCTTGGGAGGATTAAATTATAAGATATGCTAAATACTTAGTGCTTCTCTTGGGAAGTCTTCCACATGACTCAGTTCCCTGCCTCCTGCACCTGCAGGCTCCTTATTTCCATGCTTTTCTGCGAGACTTGTCCCCAGTGATTTTTCAGTGACTGGCTTCATCTTGCATCCTCTTTCTGCACACTTTGAGTGGCTTGGGGCCATTGTAAGTCATCAGTTTGTAAAATAAAGATAAAAGTCATCGTTTAGCCCCTCAAGATTCCCTCCAATATGCCCCCAACTGACCCCTGTGGACTGATTTTCCAGCATTCTGAATCCAGTCTAGCTGACTTCTCCATCCACCCTGAAGCTCCCCACTCTTGCAGAGGTTGCACCCTGACCTCTTCCTTCCCCCTTCAAGTCTTACTCACCCTCAAAGGCTCAGTGGGAGATCCTCCTCCAATAGGAAGTCCTTGCTGACTTGGCAGAAATTCTGTTCATTCATATGGTGATTAGTCACTAGTGAGATTGTCACTCTGGTTTTGTTTTTGCATATGACCTTTCCCCTGGTACTTATAGATAGCTCTATAAGGAAAAGTGCATGCTTCCATAATTAATGTTTGGAATTCAGGAGGTACTCAAAAAGGCTGGCTAGAAAAATGGGTAGTCAGAGTCTTAGAAGACTTCTAAGGGTTGGATGCGTTACAGTGAATTCTCCTGGAACTTTTAGGAGACAAGGAGAAGGCAGAAGACATTTTTGCCACCCCTAGAGGTTTGGAGGGCCCCAGGAGAAATGGACTGGTGAGCTTTCTTTAGTCTCCATCTTTCCTACAAGGCTGTCAAAGTGCTAGCACAGTGTCAAAGTGCTAGCACATGCTCCCTCTGAACTCTGCTTACTCACCTTTAAAATACAGAACTTCATGCTCATGATACCAGTTTGAGTGGGAAATGAGATCTTGCTTTTTAGGCTCGGAGAAAAGCGCTTGTCATCTACAGGGATCATGTGTTTGTTCCCTTTCTTTTTCGCTGAAGCCTCCCTTGGCAGAGTGGCAGAGTCTAAGATCACGGTAACTGGAGGACACAGGAGAAAATTCAGTTTCGTGGCTTTAATGCTGGCGTTGGTGTGGGTCTGCTGCCACCTGCTGGATTTATTAGGCATGACCCTCTTTGTGCTCTGAGATGCCACCTTATGGTGGGAGAGGAATGGTGAGAGCAGATCTTCCTATTTCTTTCCTATTCCTCCCTATTCTCCTCTGTGTAGTGCATTCCAATAGCTCCACAGCCTACTTTATCTCAAACTCATATGGAGCATTAACCATGTGCCAGGTATGAACTGAGGGGAAATAATTACAGACAGAGGCAGTCTGGCATAGATGAGGTGCACATCTGTCAACAAACCTAAGAAATAATGTGTGAAACTTTATTTTTTTAATGAAACTTATTAGCATATGACTTATTTATATACAACAAAATACATGCATTTAAATTGTACATTTTGGTGAGTTTTGATAAATGTTTATACACATATAACCACTGCTCCAAACAAAATACAGAGCATTTTCATTATTCCAGAAAGTTTCCTCATGATCATTTGAAGTCTACCTTTACCTTCTACCTCAGTATGATTCTTTTGCCACAGTTCAGTTTTGCTTTTTCAAGAACTGTGTCTAACTGGAGTTGTACCAGATATACTATCTAATGTCTGGTTTCTTTGGTACCATAAAGTGATTCTGAGCTTCACCCGTGGTTTTGGACATAACAGTAGTTTTTATTTTTTTATTGTTAAGTGGTTCCCAAATGTACAAGCATATAATATATTCTTTATTTAATCTCTTGATAAATATTTGGGCTGTTTCTAGTTTTATACTATGGCATAAGACTGCATAAATCTG
>RJWT010004644.1:0-32813 GCA_004365215.1 Cuniculus paca
ATCCAAGTAGAGATGGACATAGCCTTGTACAATGGCTTTGTTACAGACGGCTAAGTTAGGTAGAACTATTACAGGCAGTCAGACAGGGCTGGGCCCTAAAGCAACCAGAGCAGAAGGTGAAATACCTTGCAACTGTGGGGGAGACAGACACCTCCACTGAGGGCCAGACCTCAAGACAAAAGATGAAACAATGCATCCACATACTTCTTAAGGATAAACATGGTGATTGATATTCCAAATAGGTATCCGTCACCTTGGGAAAGCCAGGAAGAGCCGCTGACCCAATGCCATACAGGAAAAACCCCTGTTCTGTTTCACGCCCACTTGCTGTGTTTCTTGCTCTCTCACTTGATTCACATTTAATCAACTGTACCTGATAAATTACATTCATAATTTTATGGTTGACGATAGTTTTGTCCCACCTCATGCCCATCTTGTGATTTTCCATTTTTCTCCACCTTGGATCTGCCTCACCTCATGGTTTTGCTCTATAAAATCCCTAGAAAAGGCAGTGTCCTGGGCAACCCACTGGGGACCCCTTCTATTTCTTTTTCAGACAGAAGCTTTCTTTCCCCCAGTAAATACATTCTGCTCTCAACCTCCGTTTTTCCTAGAATTTGTTCTTTGATTTTAGAGAACACAAACTCATACAGGACATCTATCAAGTTGGGAGTTTCTTTCCCCTATCTTAGCTTCTGATGCTGGCCACCCAGACCCAGCCAGATGTCATAGCCTTGACCCCCCACGAGATTGAACTTGTTTCAGACACCAGCCCTAGGCTTGGGATTCTAAGGACTTGCTCACTTATCTCCATTTTGGTGTTTTTTTCTACTCCCTCAGGTCAATGGGTCACTATGATGATTCACAGAAATAGGAAAATGCTGTACTTAGGATTACAGTTTTATTATAGCAAAAATGATATAACTCAGAACCAACCAAAAGAAAACATACAAGATGTGAGGACACTTCAAACACAAAGCATTTTGTGTCCCTTCTCCCAGAGAATCAGGATGTATCCTTCTCCCATGACTGGGAGGTATCACGATGCACCTAGAATAATGCCAACTAGGGACACCCATCCAGGCTTCTCGTTCAGGGGTTTTACTAGGGATTATTACTTACATGTACTTGATTGACTTTTTGGCCAAAAGTTTGAACAGTCTTTAGGCCCTTTCCCCTGACATTCAAATCCTCAACCCTCTGAATCACCTGCTTGGTCTTTTAGAAATAACTGACCCTCTTTGGAGTCATTTCATTTGCTTAAATTATTTAGGGAAAGACCAGGAGTCACCTCATTAGCATAAACTAGGGTGTATTATGAATAACAAAGTCAATCCTATCACTCTGGAAATTCTAAGAATTTAGATGCTTCCAAGAACCAGGGACAAAAGCCAGTGAGCTTCTTTAGGATATACAGCATGCTGCTTTGGTGTCTGTTCTGTAGTCTTTGCAAAGAGTATAACTAACAGGCTGCTAAGTTTAGTTATCTTTATCAGGGAATTGAAGACTGAACTGAAGCTGTCAACTGGTTTAGAGATGCAGTATAGCAACATGGGCGTAGAGTTAGGCCGCTTGGGTTTATCCTGGTTTCACCACTTAATAGTTTGCTGGTCTTTGGCAAGTTGCTAAACCCCTCTAATCTTCAGTTTCCTCCTCAGTAAAATGGCAGCTTATCATGTAAGCTAACGTCTGTACCGTGCTTAGTACAGAGACGTTTAGGATTTACTATTCATGACTACTTTGGATTTTAGAATAGTCACATATTATCTAGGTAATATTTACAGGTGGCATCCCTAAATATCTCCAGGCCAGTAGTTTTATCGGATTTTTAGTTTTTAAAATTGATCCTTCTACCAAAAAGAACTCTTTTACAAAATCCAGATCTAAAAAGCAGATAAAATCAATATAGAGCTGACCTCCTTTGCCAAAGAGGGTCAGGAGCATCTAGCCATCCTTTTATCTGAGGATATTAAAACATATCTGAAGACATCAGTTTGAAAACTGGTCTAGGCTGCAGCCAATCTCCCTCACCTGACCTCACCAAGCAACTCCTGCACGGAGGTAACAGAGCTCTTCTGAACAGGGTCAAAGGCAGGTCGGAATTGTCTTATTTCAGTTTTTTTATGAGAAAAATGTGGAAGACACTGCTACCTTTGTTGTGAGCCTGATAATGTCTGTAAACTATTTTGAGTCTGCAGCAATCATCTTTAGCAACCAAGACTCTTGCTATCTTTAATTTGCTTTATTTAAAAAATTTTTATTTTTATTAGTACATACTTGCAGCATATAATGATTGCATCCATCATGGGGTGTTGTACATGCACATAACTCATCTTAGTTCCTTTTTAGCTTGCTTTTTGAATATGGTGTTCTAAACACTATTTAAAAATGGATTAAATCCTCATTTTGTGTAACGTTAGGATAATACAGGAACAGTAACTTTACTGAGGGAAAAAAATGTGCTGTGAATAATTGGGGAGAAAGATGTTGAAATTCGAGTTATTTGGAAAGCTCATGAGGAGATGAGAGGAGAGAATAGGGTGTGTGGCAGCGTTTGTAGAAGTCTGCAGTGTCTGCCTATGAAGCTGGGCTGTAGCCTGGTCTTTGGTTTTTCCTATAACTGAAGTTCTTTGCTGGGGTTGGAGATGGACCCTTACCACAGTTATCTGCGCCAGAGAGAGTACTTCCACAGCCAGGCTTGGTGCGGTCGTTCTGCACTGCAGGGTAGCGATGGGCATAACCCCGAGCAGCAGGGGCTGTGTGGTTACACACAGTCCTGTTTCTATCACATCACCAGGGGAGTTTCTGTAATTCATTTGAACATTTGAGAAATGGAAACAATCACACCTATCTCATAGGGTTATTGTAAAGACTGCATGAGACTATACATGCAAAGTGCTTAATAAGTGCCTGATACACTGCACATAGCCTTTCAGAGCAGTTATTTGAAACTTCATCAGTATTTGTTATTAATTGTGAGTTTATTACCATGGATGCTAAATATATGCCCATATGGATCTATGACTCTCATCTGAAGTTGTAAGTTCTAAAATCACCAAGAAGTTAGAATTTAGGAGATATGGCCTTAATCATGCTTTCGTTTTTCTATATAGAGTTCTAATAAAACCTTCCATGCCTACGATGATTTACAACCCCCTTTTTTCCCAATAGAAAGTGAAGGCACACGAAGCAAACTTTCCTATTTACCTATTTTCATAGGATATCTTGCATCAATGATGAGAAGGGGAGTGTGGTTAGTGAGAAATTCTGTTTATTGTATTCTTGGACACAAGAATCTGGTGAGCTCTGGAGAAAAATGGAACATTTTATAAGCAAAGCAAAACATGGACAGTGACTCAGGAGGGAGAGGGACTTGAAGAATCACGATTGTATTTCGGTGTGTGGGGAGGTGATGGTCTTACCAGAGGGTGCTTTGGACCCAAGGACCCCAGCTGAAAGGAAGACTTTCTGACTGGAGTGGACATCATAGGTCTGGTGTCAGACCTACAGCATGCTCCGTGGTTTGGTAGAACAAGCTTTTACTTTGAATATCAAGATGCATGAATGGCTCAGGAGGGCACCGCACAGAGAATAAGGGGTCAACCATTTAAGTCTGTGAACTGAGCTGCTCGGCGTTTCTGTTCAGTAATCGAGATCCCTTAGGATAAACCTGGCGTTTTCATATTGATCGCTTTCTTCACTAATGTAGTTAGGGAGAACAGAGAATTTTTGCAAAATGTGGAATTTAGCAGGAGGAGAATGTATGAGGCTGGCTGTGTCTCCTTGCTTCTGCGCATGGTTTGCTCCTTGAAGGTGAGAGCCAAGGGGATTCTTTATCTTCCAACATTTTCATTTAGGGCACTCAAACACCACTATCTGCCGTCTTCAGCTTCAGGGACTCTCAGACTTCAATAAAGAGGATGGTATTTTATTATCTCCTCGGGTCGTTTTTGAAACTTTGAAAAAATTACGCAAACGCTTCCACTAACTGGACGACTATAACAGTATAGAACAAATCACTGGAGTCCAGTTTCACTTAGGAAAGCAATTTTCATTGTTCAGGACACTTGTAGTAAGGATACTCCTACAAGTAGACTTGGATCTCTTAGAAACGTCTTCTGTAAGTAGCCAGCACTTGGTGTTTTATTGAGGGCACAGAGAGAGAAGGTGGTAAATCAAAGGACTGGCTCACTGTAGGTGAATGGAGGGCTTCAGAATTTTGGTTTTCAAGCAGGCAACACAAACCTACTCTACCCACTATGAACATGTTTCCCTTTGCAAGAATGTCTACATCTGGACACCTTTATGGGTGAATTTGGGAAGAACTGTCTGCTGTGCCTGAATGTGGAGTCAAAGTCTCAACCCATGCTTAGGCTTTCTGCCGCCACATGACCATACTTGGGGGAGTAAGCCTATTGGCTCTCACCTTCCACATTTCTAAATTGGGAGAAAGTAATAATCACTTTGCAGCTGGAACAAGAGGCTTAATGGGTGGTTTGTGTATTGGCCACAGACAGTACCTCATGGATAGTAGATGCTCCATGAATATTAATTAGCAACCGATGGACTCCTCTGAGCCACTCTCATCAGTGTGGCAAGAGTGCTGGCAGCACCAGATGTGTGGAATACAAGAGACAAATGGAAGGCAGGTGGCTTTCAGCATCCATCTAGGGATTAACAGGGCTGTCTGTAGAGGGTGTGAAGGGGGTTCCTAAGTAAGCATCCTCCGAGATGATCTGTACATCAGCCAGGAGCTGGGTAGCTGGATGTTATGCACTGAGCCCTTGCAGTAAGTGGCAACAGCCAGAACATCTCTGCATGGGGCTGGTGGCAGCTGCGAGGATGAGGTGCTCAGCAGGTGGCACTCCAGGAGGCCCTGCATGGGAAGCGGCCAGCCACGAACCAGGGGCCAGCAGCAATGCTGCGTACAACCAGAGGCCCTTCCTGCGGGTGTACACTTAAGTGATTAGTGATGTGTGCTGAGGAACGTGGTGCAGGACAGGGACTGCTAAGGGGGAGAAAGTTGAAGGGCGCAGGCAGGAAGAATTTAAGACATTATGCTTTATTTGCTGCCAATCTCAGAGCTGTCTCCTTGTTGCATCTGACAGAATAGGGTCTGGATTTAGGCTTGACGTTGGGTTCTTCCCCTGCCCCTCCCTGCCCTTGTCTCCATCTTTTGCCTCCATCTCTGTCTCTGCTTCTCTCAGTCTGCGTTTCCCCTTCTCCCCGGCTGCTTGTGTTCGCTCTCTGCTGTCTTTTGTTTGCTTCTGTCTCTCATTCTGTCTGTCTTTCCTTCTTTCTGTGTGTGTCTCTCTGAGAGCAAGAAGACTTTTCTTTCTCACTGTTTACTAGATTAAAAGTAAATAAAAGCAAGCTAGCCCTGCCATCCACAGAAGAATCATGGAATCCTTCCCAGAACCTTCTCGCGTTGGCCAGTGTGTTTCATAATGATCAAAGTTCTCTCACAGGTGTGTGCATTTATTGGTCTTCATGGAAATGAACCTGGAGAAATTCGGGGCAGATATGATTATCGTCATGTTTTCAACAGTAAGTCTCAGAAGGTTAGAAAGTGGCTCGAGGTCAGTGAGGCACGGGCTGGGGGCATTGTTGAAGTTAGATTTAGAGCACACACCCAGCCAGAGATGCCTTACCCACCTTCCTAGCCTAGGCCCACCTTATCTGGTCTGGGATGAAGACCAGGGTCCAGCCTTAGCGTCAGGACTCCAGATACCACATGCTGTACTTTCTCACAGGTTCATCTAGGTGATGCTAACCAAAAAGAATACCAACTGCAAAAGAGGGCCAGGTGAGACAAAGAGGGAAGAAACCCTACAATGACAACATGGGACTTTGGGGCTTCCCAAAGAGTGTGGAAGGGTGTGTTTAATTTCATGGAAGCTGGAACAAGACATTTCAAATCTCAACTGAGATCACTAATGAACTCTGTGATCTTGGGCACATTACTTAACTCTTTTCAGGCTTCATGTCCTCATCTTTAGAACCAGAAGTGTGTTACTTTGTGTAATAGGGTTGGCTATGTGTACAAAGGAGACAGTCTATATCAAAATGTGTTGCTAAGCGACAGTAGTATTTAATGATGATGAAAACAAGCCCCACTTTGTTTTAATGTTAGCTGGGCATGCTGTTTCCTGTGTCCCTGGCCCAAATCATCAACTGTTTTCTGAATTGTTTTCTTAGGTAGGTGCCAAGTTCTGCAGAATCAAAAGTGATATGAGCAGGTGAGACATACCATTGAGTCCCCAGTGTGAAAGATGTGCATGGAGATGGGGTAAATCCAGGTGGAATGGAAGAGACAGAGCCTCTAATTGAGGCCTTCCCATCTAGATCTGGTACCCCTCCTTTCGCTTGCACAACCCAGGCATATCCCCACAGAAGACTTCCATCTTAGCAAGTTTAATGGGCAGAGTTGCTGCACAGAATGGTCTAAAAAATGTGTCTTTCTCCTAAACTGGTCAAATGCCTTGCCCTGTGGACAGAACCTGCTGGTGGAGCACGCTGGCCTTCCTGAAATTCAGAACATTAATAAAAAAAGAAAAGTCACTTTTCCCAACCATTTTGTTTGATCTGTGCACTGTAGACTGATGTGTTTTAGCAGCAGCAGGAGGGCGGGCAGCACTCACAGCTCAGAGGTCTCCCATCAGCACGCGAGCAGTAGTGACCACATCCATACGTTGTGCAGAGCTTCGAAGGGCCTTTTCCATAGGCCAGCGTCGTCTGGAGTCTCCCCAGGAGTCTCTTCTGACAATACTTTTTGCAGGAAAGAAACTGCAGGGAACAGAAACACACAGTAAGGGCTGCTCTCCAAAGCTGGGATGCTGGCATGGGTCTGCAGTTTCCGTCCTTGTCCTCATGGGTCTGCAGTCTTGACAGCCCTGTGCCCACAGGTGGGACAGCAATAACAGGTGCCAATGCCACACATCCTTGCTTGGCTCTCATTTTGGGCAGAAGTACAGGATCAAATTCTCATTTGTATGTTTTCTCTTGCTTGGGAGCAAGAAGATTTTTGCTCAGATTAGACTGATGGTTGTAACAGCAATGATTCGCGATGAGACACAGTGACCAGGTAGATAGACTTCTGTGGTCAGAGGCGACTTAAGGAAGTTCCTGGCCTTGCTGCTTTCCTTCTGGCTGTTACAGAGTGCAGCACTGTCCCACTTGCATTTGCAGCTTTCACAGCTCAGACAGGACTGGTCAGTAACAGGCTCCAGAGCTGGGCGTGGTGGGGCATGCCTGCAATCCCTGTGTTCTGGGAGATTGAGGCAGGAGGATTGAAAGTGCAAACCCAGCTTGGGTTATTTAGCAATTTAGCAAAACCCTGTATTTAAAAAAAGAAAAAAGGCTGGGGATGAAGTTCAGTGTGAAGGCCCTAGGTTCAATCCCCAGTACCCTAAAAAAACCAAAGAAACAAACCTTAAACAACAATAATGACAACCCCAATCCTCACAGAGTCTGGGCCTACATCTGATTGCTCTGCCTGTGGTATTTTTTATGTGACTGGCCATGCCCTGCTACTCTCCTCTTCGCACATTTTGTAAAACGTGATGATACCGCCTGCCTCAGGCTGTGGCAAGGGTGAGGTGATTCCTGAGCTTCTGGGGTGGCTTCCTGGCACGCGGGGAGCTCTGCTTATTGACGCACAAGCCACATCTCATGCTAGCTGTTCTTGGAGGTGAACTGAGACACAGCTCGCACGGCAGCCAGCACATTGGTACTGGCTCTAGGCTCAGCTGGCAGGCTTAGAACTTTGGGTCAGGACTCACTAAATGAGAGAGCTGGATCACACCGTGAATCTCCCTGTGCTTTGGTTTTCTTATTTATAAAATGTGGACAAGGAATGCTAATTTCTTCTAAGCATGGTAGTGAGGATTAAAAGAGCTGATATGTGAAGAAAACATTCCTTCACCTCTCTGTGCCTCAGTTTGCTTAAAATACAAAGCGGGGATGATGGTGCTGCCAGCTGTGCAGGACTGTGTTGAGGACTGAATGTGGATTAAACCCAGGCGCAGTGCTCAGGATGGTGCTGAGTAAACACACAGCACACTTTATAGTGCTTTTCTTTTTGAGAGATTGGGGATTGAACCCAGGGCCTTTTCCCCCTAAGCTACATCCCCAGTACTTTTTTATTTTGAGACAGGGTCTTGCTAAATTGCTGAGTTGCCCTGGCTTGGCTTGAACTTGTAGTCCTCCTGCCTCAGCCTTCTAGGGTTGCAGGCCTGTGCCACCATGCCTGGCAGGTAGCATTTTTATTAGATGACTCTCACCCTGTCACCTTATTTTACTATTACTGTTACCATTAAATTAATGTGTATTTTTAACTTAGTGTGAAGTACGCTCATATTCTGACTGGTTTCACTCTGAATTTCCTTGGGAGTGGCCCGTCTCATGTACCTGGCCCCATTCTGGCTGTTTATCCGCACTGATTTTTATTGACTCAATCAGTGGCTCCCTGTGCACCATCCACACACACCAAGTTAATGGTGTGCTATTTGCTGAGTGAGGCTTTTCCCCATCTTACCTCGGCTGGGAATGGTCTCTGGAGTGCTCCTCTGTTGTAAAAGCTCAGGTGTAATGTTGTTATAGCCCCCAGCGGATGCCTGTCATTGGCTTTGTGGCACTACCTGCTTTTAAGCAATTCCAAGATGGTATTAGCCCAAGATCTCTGCTCAGGCAGGACAAGTTAGCATTAATTAATGAGTGCTCCTGTTTGAAATCCTTGCTTGTGTGTGCTACTTTCTGTGGTGGTGGTGAGAATGTATAAACTCTGACTCGCATAATTCCTCTACCTCCACAAACCCTTTCCCAAACAGCGAAGTCTAACAAGTGAATAGCAATAGTTTAAATCTTCTGTGTGCCACTCGCTTATACATTCATTATCTGAAGCATTTATTGAGTGCTTACTGCATGCTAAGTGGGCAGTAGGAAATGAGAGCTAACGACTGGGAAGCTTTGGGAAGAGAAAAGGATGACCACACCTACCTCCAACATGTGCAAAGTAGGAGCTAAAGAGGAAGAATCATAAATGCCTTTTACTGAGTTCTTTGTATTGCCTACACATGCTTTATGTTAGTCAATTCTCAGAAAGCAATGATCTTTATGTCCATTTTCCAGAGGGGGAAACAGAGGCTTTCCAGATTAAGTAAGGTGCCCAAGACCTCCTGCCTCCAAGAGGCTGGACCATGATGGGGATCCAGGCTCTGGTGTTCAGAGCCTGTGATCTCCCATACCACACTTTGCTGTCTCTCGAGATCAGCCAGGCAGCTGGTTAGTAAGGCTGATTTGAGACAATTGAAAGTTTGAGGGACACGAGACACTGAGAGGTTGCTGGTTCCTCTGGCTCCAGCAGTGAGAGGACAGTCACCCCAGAGGCAGACTGCACAAGCGCTGGCAGCCTCTTTGCTCACCTGCTCCCCATCGGCCCCTCTGAGGACGTGCTGGCTGCTCCACGCTGGGGTTTTGTGCACCAGCTCTGCTGACTAAAACCCAACATTAATGATGACAAGGGCAGCAACAGCCCATGCTTGTGCAGCACTAGAGATGTTCTAGGTTCTCTCTAAACGTGAATCATTGGCTTCTCACGGCGGCAAATGCCAATGTTAGTTTGGGTCCCCAGAAACCCACGAGGAACCTGGGACTTAATAGCTGTGATCTAGGAAACCCCAGTAGGGGAGTGGAGAAGTGAGATAGGGGTGGGCAGAAGTGCCAGGAAGGATGGAGGATCCAGAAACGAGAGCACGAGAGCGGGGTGTGCACCTGAGTGTTATCTCCCTCCGCTCATGGCAGCACTGGTGAAGCCTCTCTTGGTAACCACTCTGGAACTCTCAGCCTGTGTGGCGCAGGCACAGTGACCTGGCTGCTCACAGCCCTCAGGGTGCTGAGGTTTGGACCTCTAGAACCACAGAGATGAAGCCAAAGGCGTGTGCAGAGTGTCCCTGCAGCTCAGCCGTGGTCCCTACTGTAGTGCTGGTAAACCTGAGAGGCCAGGCAACTTGCCCAGGGTCACTTGGACAGGAAGGTATGTTATGGGTTGAAGCGTGTCCCCTTGTACCCCACCTCCCAGGCTGAAGACCTAACCTTAAGTACCTCCGAATTTGATTTTCTCTGGAAATGGGGTTGTCACAGACATAATTAGTTAAAAGGAGGCCATTTAGGTGGATCCGAATCCAATATGAGTCTTGTCCTTATGAAAGGGAAATTTAGACCTAGACACATGCACACAGGAAGATCACCATGGGTCAGCGAGGCAGGGATCAGGGTAGGCAACTATAGGACATGACACCCCGGAGATGCCTATTAACAGATTCTCTCTCCCAGCCTTTAGCAGGAAGCAGCCTTTGGAAGCCTCGATCTCGGACTTCTAACCTCAGGAACTGCGAGATTGTACACTGCTGCCGCCTCCACGCCCAGGTATGGTGCTTTATACGGTGACCCAAACAAACAGGCATG
This sequence comes from Cuniculus paca, assembly GCA_004365215.1. Lineage (NCBI taxonomy): Eukaryota > Metazoa > Chordata > Mammalia > Rodentia > Cuniculidae > Cuniculus > Cuniculus paca. The sequence continues at coordinate 10,465 of RJWT010004644.1, forward strand.
TGTAGTGCTTGCTCCTTGTTGGGTAAAATGCCCATCTCTAGTCTTCTGGTGCAGCAGACCTCGCGAGGGGTGGGCGAGGAGGACCGGAATGGACAGACACCATCAGGACGTCGCAGTCGGTCTTGCTTCCTTCTTGCTGTCTCCTCCCGCTCTCCTCCTGCTTCTCACCACCAAACATTTAAACATGTATTCTGTGCGCCCGTAGGTGAGTGCAGCTTTGTACACCCATTGCTGTTCTTTGCTCCACAAAGCCTGCACTGAAAGTGCTCTTGGTCCTTCTCATATAGATGATGTGGCTGGGGATGGACCCGGAGAGGCTGAGTAACTTCCCTGAGGACATGGAATAGATAAACCCGGGGAGAGGGAGACCTGACCACAGGACCAGAAAGTTTTCAAGGAGCAACATTGTGTAGAATATTACATGTCATCAGAGCACAAAGCCCTAGAGCCCTAAATGTATCATTTCAATATTATCTTCCACTTGAGCTTGCTAACGGTGTTCTCCCGTTCCGTCTTTGTGAGGGTATGCGGACAGAGGCAGACATCCTGCTCTGATCCCAAGGGTGTCCTGTGACTCCTGGGTGTGCAGCGACAGTAACTGCAGGGACAAGGTCTGCAGAGCTGCACTTGCTCCCTCCCTGCCCTCCCCAAGCCTCCAGCAACACTGCGAAGAATTTGCTTCTACTGCTCTGTCAATTTTCTGGGCCAGAAAAATGTTCCACCATGCGTCTTTTGTTCTTTTGCTGAGGCGGCTGCGAAGTTATAATTTACTGGCATGCGGAGAAAAGTAGATTTTTTTCATTGCAATTCCATTTTCCCCCTCCTTTGGGATTCTTGGAAAAACCTGATTAAAATGTCAGCCAGAAGAATGGCTGGTGATTCTTTAAAAGGACTGATTAAACTAGGATGACCCAAAGCACTAACAGAAGAAGAAAACTCTATGGGGATCTGAATACGTAACTTACTAGCTATTGGAGTATGGCAGAGGCAGGGGTTGGAAGCAAGTTAGAAAGAAGAGGTTTTGATACAGAGGAAGGGTGATATTAAAATTATTATGATTGACATTGGTAATAATAGATGCCATTTGAAGAATTTCTGATTTGAGCTCTGTACTTCTTGTTTTATTATCTCTAATACTTGAACTGTTCAGAGCAGGTAGGACTGCTCTGTTAGCCACAGGAGATGAATTGGTCTCTCTTCTGTTGCCAATAACACAATACCACAGACTGGCTGAGTTATAAAGAGAAGATTGCTCAGCTCATGGTGGTTCTGACGGTGCAAAGTCAAGGTGCCATTGCATCTGGTGATGGTAGTCTTTTTGTGTGTGTGCGTGTGCTTACTGGGAATCGAACTCAGGACCTCACACTTGCCAGGTGGGCGTAACACTGCTGAGCTCTATCCCCAGCCCAGTGATGGTGGTCTTGGTGCCAGGGTCACAAGGTGGTGCAAGACATCTCATGGCAAGAAACCCACCCTGATGACCTTACCTAATCCTAATCACCTCACAAAGGTGCCACTCTAAACACCGTAGCTGGGTTGAATTTCCACCCTTTAATGACCTCACCCAGTAGATTTAAGTTTCGACACAGGGACACTTGGGAGACACACGCAAAGTAGATCTACACAACAGCATGAGCTTAAGTAAGGCCCCTCTCTTCATGTAGCCATACCCTGTATGTTCTCTGGTGTCTGAAGGTCACACTTCAGGTGGGTGTAGGGCTGGTGACAGAGGACAGCATCAGTGCCACTCCAGGATGGGGCTGTACAGACCTGAAGGGTTCATTCCTCTATCTAGGATTTCAGCACTGACCTTTACTACTTTCCTGGCTCTGGGCCTTTTGGTCCTAATCTGATAGCTGCTTCCCAGATCTTTTGCTAATTGTTTCCTGCTTTGAAGAAAAGTGGTGTAGAAATGTATGTGTAGAATCTTGGCCCTCTGTGGAAAGGGGAGATGTGCTGACTTGGTTGCAGCATGTTAATGCTGCATTTTCTGAGAATTTTCTGAGAATTGCTTTTCAGATGTTGAGCAATCCAGTGGGGTGGGGGTGGGGGCATCACAGTGCGACCATAGCATTTGGCCTCCTTAGTTCCCCTGAGGTTATCCGTAGCCCACATGCACCCTATTGCACAGCATTGAAGGGAGGCCTGTGGGGCATACAGCCTGGGCTATCTAGGTAACTCTGGTCAGGCCTATAGAGGGACCAGCTCTACCAGCTTTATTTTTTTCTCTCTCCCTTGCTTCTTCCTTTCCTTCCGTCTATCATTCAAGACTCAGTATGGGTTAAAAACAAGAATCTCATCTTCTTTGAGGCTCATTATACTCATTGTTTTTATGGTATGCAGCACCATCTTTTGTTACCCTCTATCTTGTTTTGTAATAGTAATCCTATCTACCTTTAGACAGACAGTGGCCCCCCATGGGTCCCTACAGTGTCCCTTTCCTATGCCTGCCTTTCCTGCACTGCATCTTCACCTTGGTACAATGGCAGGCATGCAGAGGTGCTCAGAGTACACTATTGAAAGGCTATGGAAGTCTTTCTTAAAATAAAAAAAATCTTTTATTGTGCTCAGTTCTATAATAAAGCATGACTTTATAGAATGAAGAACTGGTCCATTGTTGGAGATGATGAAGTGGGTCAGGGAGCACAAAAGAGAAAACATCAGGAAGAGGATCAGTGGCCTTTGGGACCATTATTTAGCCCAATGTTGGGGAATTTCATTTAAAAATCCCCTGAGATGTCCTCACATGGGAGGGGATGGGATGGACAGATGGCAAGAATGGGCACCCAGAATTCTTAGCTGTGGTTCAGCTGTGGGCTCCTTTGCAGAAACTGATTGCATATCAGCAACAGGAGGCCAGTGTGCAATACCTGAAATACTCAAAACTTAAAACCTCTCCTTTGTTTAGAAAGGACAGGTTTCTGTAAAAGCAGCGGGAGGAACCTGCCTTTCTTGGCCTTGAATAAAAATGTTATATTTGGAATTTCCATAGGCTGCTATCCCTGGAATGGGATGGACCACTTCCTCTGTCATGAAATTTTAGCTCTGAGTAACAGAGGACTGGTCATTTGTCTTGGGTGCTTTCTTATTTCTGGGACAAAATACCTGACACCCACAAGTTAAAGGAGGAGGAATTTATTTTAGTTCACAGTTTGTAGAGGTTTCAGTCCATGGTCAACTAGCTCCATGCAGAGAGGCATAACAGAAGGGCATGGCAGTGGAGAGACAGTCCATGGCATGGCAGGCAGGAAGCAATGAGATGATTTTCTTCTTGCCCTTTTTATTCTATACAGGATACAAGCCCATTGGTTGGTGCCACTCACACTGAGGGCGGGCCTTCCTTCTTTAGTTAAGTCCATCATGCACAGCCAGAACTATGCTACACCAATCAGTAGACATGAATCAATATCATGCACCAATGATCCAGTCACTCTCAAAAGCCCCACGTATGAGTGCATGAGGCTTTTGGGGGAACATCTAGATACAAGCTACAACACCACTCTTGTTGCCTAGCATCCAGTGACCTGTAGGTTCCCAGACTATGCATATAACTAAAAATGTCACCTTACAGTAAGGGCAAGATAGGACAGGATAGTAAATATCTAGACTTTCCTATAAATATTAGATTTAATAGAGAGTAGAGACTAAGGCTCTGTCTCCTGGGGTCTACCATTTGCTTATTGCTGTAAATAACAACAGGAACAGCAACAAATAAAGAAACAAAACCTTAATCAAATTATTTTGTTCCCTGGAGGGCAGTGGCAGTACTAATTTGTGCAGAACCTGGAACATGCGTTCTTTTCTTTTTGGGGTTTGCACAAATTCTCTTTCAGTCTCCTTATCATATATAAACCAAGATACTCCATAAAAGTAACCTCAACTATCAGTCATTCTCTTTCACTTTATAATCTTTCCATGTTTTTGTTTTAAAATCTACCCCAAAGGGAAGAATTGAAACTAATTTTAAGCAGACTTTTCATGCAAAAATATACACAAGAGAACAAAGGGCAAGAATTTAAATTACGTGAGATGATGAAAATTTTTTCCAGATAATAGTTATTTGATAACACTCCTTGTCCTGAAATTTCTCATTTGCAATTAGATGTATGCTGCTTTTTTGTATTCAGAAGAAAATGTTTCCAAATAGGCTCATGGGGTTTAAAAGATTCACATTTGAAATAAAAAAAAATACTCCCTCAAAACACCAGCTACCAGTGTTGAATTCACTAGACACAGGAGATTAGGCATATGATCCTGGTTTCTTAAGGTTATGCTGACCTCTATGAGTGTAAAGAGTCTTATCATTTTGTCCTAACATTTTTATGCTGATTCACAGAATTAGGACATTTCAGGGTTGATAGGAGATTGGATTAATAGTAAGTCCATGTAAATATCTAGTGATTGAATCTTCTCTTCCTCATCTCTACCAAAATGTCACTAGGCCTGTGTTTGGATCACTCCAGGGCTGAAACGTGCACTGCCTCTTTTGGTATCTCATTTCATCTGTAGATAACTGTAGGAAGAAAGTTTCATAAGCTGAACAGAAATCAATTTGAGTACTTTTACTGAACACATACTACATTCCAAACATTTCTAAAGTTTTGGGGAAATTATCATGAACAAATAGGCTGAAGTCCCTGTGGCAGAGTGGTTGGAGCTGGGGCTGCAGAGGGGAACTTGGTGAGATGCAAAGTAGGAAAGGGCACGGGAGTGGTGCCACCAGGGAACACTGGGTTTTTACTTTGAATGAGATGGGAGTCACTGGAGGATGCTGAGCTGGGGACTAACATGATTTGACTTGTGTTTTAAACGATGTGCTTTGTAAGCAGACTGCCTAGGAGGATGAATGGACTTCCGAGGAGACTCCTGAGCTGCAAAAAAATCATCTCACACCTGTTTGCCTGGATTCTTCTCCTCTCCAGTCTGCACCTGTCTGAAGAGGACTGTGCTTGTTCCCCGACCTGGTCCTGTCTCTGGTTTCGTCTTGCTGCCCTGGGCTTCTGAGAGCAGCATCCAGGCCTGGAAACTCCTTGCTGTTGTTCAGGCCAGGGACCAAGGTTCAGTAGCTGAGAAGTGGTGTAGGGCCTCAAGGACGAAGGGGACGAAGGAAATAGAAGCTGCAAGACAAAGTGAGCCCCAGATGCCAAAGGTGCGCCTTGTTTTGATTTTGATAGGCAGCATGGAGCAGGGGTTAAGAACTTAGGCTCCTGTATCGGACACATCTGGGTTTGCCTACTTGTTCTGCTTCCTATCACCTGTGTGACTTTGGGCGAGTTACTCAGTCTCACTGAGCCGCATTTTTCCCAGCCATAAAATGGTGATAATTAAATATTAATTTTATAAGGTCATTATTAGATGCAATACTGTATGCAAATCTTTTGGCCTGGAGCCTTACATGGGGGTGGGGGAGGGTTTGGTAAATATTGGCTGTCATTTTGAAATACAAATTCATATAAACCTAGATTGTCGCAAAAATGAAATACGAGGTGTTCATTTGCATTTCAAAGGTTATTAAAGGATTCTCTTTAGTAACAGTTCCCATAGCATACTTGTGATATGCCCCAAATGACCAAAATCAGGTTTACATACTGTGTTTCAGCAGGATGGCTGGCATGAAGGTTGGTTTACCAGTGTGATACCTGCAGTGGAGATGTCCCATGCGATAGTAAGCAAGCGTTGCATATTTCCTGTCTACATGCAGATACTGTGTTAAAGGTGCTCCCTCCTTCCACTTTTCCTTTCCCTCCCTCTCCCCTCTTTCTATCTCTCCTTTCTCTCTCAGACTCTGGACCATTGCAATCTCAGTGCTGGGTTATAATTTTTGAAAAATCTTGTGAATAAGCCTCTCATATTAGAAGTGATGGACTCAATTCTTTTTTTTTCTTTGAACTCTATTCTTTTTGAGTGAAAACTTGTAATAAATCAACATACTTCTGTCTTGTGCTTAAAGGATTTGAAAAGACAAGAAGCATTCAGTGTTATTGAAGTCACAGGTTAGGAAGGGACCAGCAGCCCCATCCTGCCCAGCATTCCCTTCTGTTTCCCAGCTGCACCTGCGGCTTCCTGGGGAATGACCCGGAAGGTCCTCAGCATGTAAGTGGCCCCATAGCTGGAACTTGGATTTCCTGTCCAGAAGTCTTCCTGCAGTACAGGTTCCTCTAATGATTAGAGTTTAATCACCCATGTTTTGGTTTTGAAAAACTCAGTAAGGGGGTTTCTTTAAACATAATCCAGTACCTCTGGGAACGATTTTAATACTCAGACTCAGGACTGCCAAAGAACTGTCATGGCTCTGGAACATTCTGGACATGGCTGAGAAGAGAACACAATGCAGAACAACACATCTCGTTTATTCTTCCTCTGGCCCCAATTTGAACTCCTTCAAGTGTCCTTTCTTCCCACTGTCTCCCCCTCTATTCAATGTCTGTCCCAGTAGACTGCGAGCACCAGGAAGCAGGACCTTTGTCTGGTTCATGCCCTGGTGTAGGACAAGTGCCTGGCACAAAACAAGAGCTAAGTGGTCTCTTGCTGAGGGTGGAACCCTAGGACAAGGGAGGGCTGATTGTGTGCCAGATTCTTTTGTGGAGCCCTGGGATTAAATTCAGAATTTAACTTAAGGTTTAAATTTATCCTGTCTCTCCCTGGCAGCATCAGAGGAAATCTTTCAATTAAAGAGCAATGAGCTTCTCTCCCTAACCCTGATATCATTCCCCTTACCGCACCCTCCCTGCCTCATCACACCCCCCCACAGGCCACACACAACTGTGAATGCACACTCACATACACTGGAGGACCAATTTGAAGTGGCTTAAAATAGTACTTACACTGTCTTCTGTTTTCCAAATACCCATTTCTCATAGCTTTGCCTGGTACCTAAAGTCCCCACCATTGGAATGATTCTCTGGGGTATGGTCCATCTATCATAGGCCCATTTTAAATGATAAATCTTTCACCCAGAGACTTCCAACATTCCCTACTAGCAACATCAATACCTTTGCATCATATTATTTTTCAGGTCAGTGTTAGAAAAGAACAGAACATATGGGAGGGAAATGGGCATAAAACAGCTGCATTGGGGAAGGAGAGAAAAGACTGAGAATGTTCTAGAACATTACTACTTAAAGGGTGATTCAGGGGTGGCTTCTGATCATGTGCAAGATAAGTAACTTCAGGGCTACTTCTTTTTTTTTTTTTTGCGGCACCGGGGATTGAACTCACAACCTTGCGCTTGCCAGGCAGGCACTTAGGCCGCTGAGCTAGATCCCTGGCCCCAGGGTTACTTCTTAGTTAAGGTAAAAAATTATTATTTTTTAATGAAGACTTTCTTGTTGAAGGAAGCAGGCTTCTGATTTCCTTCTTAGCGCAAGCTCCTTGTATTTCATGACTTTCTGCGGCAAGCAGCTCATGGGCTGGGTGTGTCACACAGCACTGGTCTGGAAGATGGGCCAGCCTGCAGCAGGTGGTCATAGGAAGACACCGTGAGAAAAACCTCAGGTGATGGGGCAGCATGGAGATTCTGCTCCTGGTCATGGAAAAAAACCGCAGAGGAGCTCAAATCTGCCTTCTCACACAACTGTAGCTAAAGACAAGGCTTGACTTCAGATTTTCTTTTAAAAAAATTTGTGTGTGCGTGTGTGTGAGTGTGTTTGCTGCAGCATGTTGGCCAATGTGTGCTACACATGCCACTGATCATCAGTGTGGTGTGTGGAAAGAACCAAGAGTCAACTCTGAAAGAGTTCAGAACCATGGTTTTTGTTTATTACTGGGTGATCTTGTTTAATTAACTTTTCTGTTCCTTCATGTATAGAAATTTGAATGGCAGAAGACACTGTGTAAGTTTATTACGGCAGTTAAGTGTAGAACACACCTAAAAGCAGAGTTCCAGGCACAGAGAGGCTTTCTGGAATAAGCAGAATCAGTGTGGAATATATGAGATTCCACAGCTTATCTCATATAGCCCTCTCAACAGCTCTGTGAGTTGGGCACCATCATAAACCCATTTTGTAGAGGAGGAAAAGGGCTTCAGAGAGAAAGCTGGAGAAAACGTTCATTGCCTGAAGGTGGAGCTGAAATCAAGATGACTCATGGACAAAAAGAACTCCGTGAAAGTGGCACCCACCATTTTCTCGAACACTTTTCCTATTGTGTTTGTTGCTAATGAGTTGGCTGTGCGGGCAGTGACTTATAGAGGGGCTGAATCATTTAGCCTCCATTTTATTGACTCCACTTTACAGGCTACAAAACCAACTTGGGTAGGAAAATTCCACCAAAAATTTAAATATAGAAAAAAAAAGGGAAAAAGGCTAGATCTCTTTGAAAAGCTCTGCAAAGGTCAAAGGGATTAATGAAAGCTTGGAAAAAGTTTATTTTAACCAAAGTAAGGAATAACATGGGACAAGCTTCCTGGACTATTTATGTAATAGAAATGTAATGCATTTGCCCTTTTTCTCTTCCTTTGCAGTGAATGTGTGATTCCATGAAACAAGTGGTAAGAGAAAGGGAATCCACGACTCAAGGTGCCTTGAAAAAAATGAATAGATAATGGGCAGCTAAAATTGATGACTTACAAGCCTAGGAAAAATGTGTGCTCTTGGGGATATTTGCTTTCTATGTTCTGTATAATTTAGACAAACTACTTCTAACTCACTTTATAGGTCAAACTTAATTTTTAACTTCCTTTGAAATGAAAATTAATCTTGAGGTAAATCATAGAATTTCTCAAGTAGAGATCAGAACCCTAGCACATGTTAAAAAGCATTCCCAGAAAAAAATGATTGCACACACTGTATAGTTTAGAAGTTTTGACTCTACTTGGTTCGGAGAGTTTTACAAACTTCTTCACTGCTGGACTTTTCAGGGTCTCAAAGGTGCAGGTGTGGTCTATGAGCTTTCTAGAGGGCTCGGACAGCACGACGTTGTCTGAGTGTGCAATGCCCCTCCCCCAGGATTTATGTCTCCCCCACCCCAAACACTTTCAGACAGACATCTCGTGAGAGTAGTGTTCTCTGGAATACACTTAGGAAATATCGATCTGCTCCAACCCTTTTTACTTTATAGTTTAGGAAATTGAGTTTCGCAGACTTCATGTACTTTCCATTCAATGTCTTTTTCTTGTGTCTGCGTATGAGGTGTGACTGTAAAGTAATACAATTATAAGTTTATGAACACAGAGATATTGCTTGGCGATGAGTGTTATTTCTGCAATGGAACCCTGAAGTGTGTTTACCTGGAGTGTCTCGATGATGCCTCCACTCAAAGCATTTCCCAGCTTCTGGTGTATTTCCTCCCTCAGGTTGCCAGCCCTGCTACACAGCCCAGTCACCTGAGGGCTGCAGAGCGACAACAGACTCCTTTTGTGGCAGAAGCAGCTTTAGATTAGGTAATAGTAACACTTTGGCTCTGTTAGTCTGTACTGAGCACCAAGTTAAATGACTTTTTTTTAACAGTACTGGGGATTGAACCCAGTGCCTCTTTCTTACTAAACAAATGCTGTACCATAGAACATTGAACTACTTCTCCAGCCCTGTGTTATTATTTTATTTTGAAACAGGGTCTCACTAAGTTATCCAGGCTGGCCTCAAACTTGTGATCCTCCTGCTTCAGCCTCCTGAATAGCTAGGATTACAGGCATGTGTTACTGTGCTCAGCTGTATTTTTAAAACTCTTAGTATGTTTTCACCTTGGTCATTAGACTAGGCCCTTATTGGAGTCATTGGATTAAATAAGATAATGTATGCCATCCTTTACAGGAGACAGGCTAGTTGGGTAGTCTCTGGAACTTGAATGTTTGACTTTTGATTCTGCTGTTATTAGTTTTTATACTTTGAGAAAATTATTATTATTACTATTATTATTATTATTATAATTTTTTGAGACAAGGTCTCCCTATGTAGTTCAGGTTGGCCTTGAACTCACTATGTTGGCTAGCCAGGCCTTGAAATTGTGGCTGTCCTCCTGTCTCAGCCTCCTGAGTTCTGGGATTACAGGCGTGTGCCACCATGCCCGAAGAGAAAGTTATTGTAGCTAACTTACTTTTAATGTGTTGTGCTTTGAATCTTAAGCGTACCCAAAAGCTGATGTGTTAAAGGGGTGTCATTCAGTTTGTGTGATGGGGAGGTGTGGCCTAGTGGAAGGTCTCTGGGTTGCTGGAGACATGACCATGAAGGGGATTGTGGGAGGGCAGTGTCTTTCTCACTTCCTCTCTTTCTCACTTGTCATGAGATAAGTGATTTGGTGGCACCATGCATTGCTGCCATGATGTGTGGTGTCACCCAAAGCAACAGGGCTGAAATTTCTGAAGCCCTGGACCAAAATAAACCTCTCTCTTTTTTTTTGGTACTAGCAATTAGGACTGATTATCTTGGGTATTTGTTATAGTGATGGAAAACTGACAAACACAAAAGGTAAGCATTACCACCTTCTAGAGTTGTACAAGTTAATAAAACACGATTTGTAAAGTACTTGGAAGTGTCTGACATTTGGTGAATGTCTTGGAAATGCTACTCACTCTAATACTTTAAGGTCCATAATGGTTCCCTCTGGAGAGAATTCTTGATTTGTAAGGGGCGAATAGATGGAAAAGCAAAGTAAAGAAAAGATAATTAAGGGAACAATACTTAAGAATAATTTCTTGCGTAAAAATATTACATAGAATATTGCAAGTTATATTGACAAAACTTGGATTAGAATGACTAAAGCTTGCTATGAGCTCTCTACAGGCATGCAATAATCTGATCACAAACTTAGCAGTGGAAAGCAACTCACATTTATTATCTCTCAGTTTCTGTAGTTGGGAGGCTACATGCTCGTTCATCCTCTACAAGGTTACAAAGTCCCAGCTGGGGTTAGGGTCTCTTCTGAATGTGTGGCTGGGGAAGGATTTGCTTTGGGGCTCGTGGGGTAGTTGGCAGCATTCAGATCTCTGTGGGCTGCCGACCCATGGCTTCTATTTCTTGAGGGGCCCTGGCCAGCTGCAGGCTGCCCTCAGTTCCCGGTGTGGCTGCTCACTTCCTCAAAGCCAGCAAGGACAGTCTCCCAGAGAAATGGGGTGCAGTCTTTTTCCACCTAACCATGTACATGCTGACACCATGTCCCATTGTCTTTGCTGAGTTCTGTCACCACACTCTAGGACAGGGCACAACAGCAGCTGGTGGAGGTCGTGGAGCATCCCCAGCTTCTGTCTGACACAGGCAGTTTCCAAAAATCAAGCCCTTCTTAAAAGGATCAAGCCTTGGACAGAATATGCTCCTGAAGCCAATTGCAAAAGATGATACTTTTAGGATAAAAGCAGCTTTGTTAGAATATGTGTAATCTCACAGGATGACCACTTGGAGGGGACAATACTTGTTCTAATCAGAATTTGTGTTTTATGCTGTTTGAGGCCAGTTATAATTTTTTCATCATCAAGTTCAATCTAGTCCAAAACTGGAAGAATTTTTTCTATCTTGTTGTCTAATGAGGTCTAAAAAGATAAGCCTGCCTTTATGTAAATTTCCCTGGCTTTGTGTGTTCAGAATTCTGAATTCACCAAATAATAACACAGGTATTCACTCCTCTTTGGCTGGGTAGGCTGGAGGGGCCATGTTAAGTAGTTCCAGCCAGGGCTTCTATCATAATCCAGTACAATTGCAGTGTTTTAGTGCTGAGTGTTGTATTGAGCTATGTCAGCTCAACCTCCTGATAATGACCTCGATGACAGTGACACACACAGGCATCACAAAGACACCAAACTTTGATAAACACCTCTTAGAAAAGTCCTAGGGCATAAGGTTGTCTTAACTTTGGAGTTTAAGGTTGCCATAAAACTGACAGATTGTAAGGTATAAAAATCTCTTAATTTAGCCTGATGCAGACAGAGTTTCAGCTCTGCTTGAACTAGGGAATATGCGAGCACAGCTAGCCACATGAAAAATGGAAGTGAGTGGCAAGGATCTTGGCCAGTTCCTACTCCACAGAAGTTGCAGTGAGCCAATAATAAATGCATTCAGATGCTTGGAGAGCTCTCTGGAAGAAAATCTTCTGTGAAGATTTTTCAAAACTCTGATCCATTCCCCAGGACTTGCTGTCGTGTTATAGATTCATTATTTTCACTGCATTTGAAGAATTATTCATCTATGACTTTGGTTTGTGGTTGAGTTCTACTGAGAATAAAATCAGCAAAGGCTTTCTCCTTGAACTTCATTTTTCTTTCGATGTTCTTGATAGGACCAACAAAACCTGGAGAGTTTTTGTCACAAGCAAGCTTAGGCTTATTTGTATTGAAATCTGATAGGCTCGTCACTGAAACTTTCAGAGGAGAGCACTCTGGCTGCTGAAGTAAACTTGTGAGTAAATCCAAGATTCCTTACAGATATCACTTTGACAGATTAGTATGTTTTTTTTTAAATCACACTCCTGGAACAAGTCAGCTCAAGACTCCAAAAGAGAAAAACTCTACCGGTACCTATGAACAGAATTGAACAACAGATCTCATCCTCACATTAGATTTCACTCCTATGTTTGCCCTTAACTTGATATGTGACCTTGGGAAGTTCACTTAACCTCAGACTCAAATATCATATAAAGAGCTTTTGAGATACAAACTCACATAACTCCTAGGGAGACAGAAAGGTGGCAGCCTTTTACAAACAGAGTGTCAAGTTTCTAACCTCTGATCTTCTGGTATTTTCAAGGGATATCTGAGGTCATTTTGTGTTGACTCCCATGTGCAGAGGTGACAGAAAAAGAATAGGGATGATAAAAAGATGAATACGAGTCCCAAACTGGCAGAGGGAAAGTGTTACAGATAAATTTAGCCAGTTTTATTGAGTGTTTTTAAGTGCAGGTTGCTTTGCCAGGTACCTTAGGGAAGGTGAGGAGGATTAAGAAATAGTTTCTGCCTTAAAAAGGCTCATAGGATGGGGGAAAATAAGAGTTGATAAAGAAATAAAACAACCTCAGGCAAGACAGGGTATGATTATTGCTGCAAGGAAGATTCAGACCAGGTGTTATTAAAGTTTACACAGAGTGATGGTATCTAGTTTGGAGAGGCTGGGGCCAGGAAAAACTTTCTTTAAAAGTTGACATTTGAAATGGACCTTAAAGGATGGAGAAGAGTTTCCCTGATGAGAATGGAGGGAAGGAATGGAGGGAGATGGATAAGCGACGGCTTGGAGAGGGAAAATGTGTGCTTTGGGAATAAAATTGAATAGTTCCCATTTGGCTGGACAGTGGGTATGTGTGATGAGAAAGCAGGTAATGGGCTTGTGACTTTATCAAGTGCAAGGTGAGACAGTGCAGATGGGTTATATGATTGGGCATTCTCGCTTTCACTGCACACAGGACCTCTGCTACAAACTCACTTTCATCTTCATGCCAATGGGATGCATTTTAAGGATACCAGGGCTGTTATATAGTATCCTGCGTTCTGCGTTGACCCAGGGTAGCCGCAAAACATTTCTCCGTGTAATGTGATGCTTTCTTACTGCATTAGAGGAATGTCTAACATTTTCATTATCCAACAATATCAAGCACCATCCAACATTCATGTTGTGAGCAGCACTGAAAAGTCTTCAAGGCCTCTATGTGGAGAAAATCTTGCTCTTTAGCGTATCCATTTGAAAATGGTCTCATTCTCAAAGGGACCTTTTCCAAACCATGCTATAAAATGTAGCGCTTCTTTTATTTTTATCACCCTGATGACTAATCACCTTCGATACCCTTTTGGACTTTACTATACTTTAAATATTTGTCTTGAACCTTTTTACAGAGCTTTCATTTTGTTTTATTTTGTGTTATTGAATTCACTGCCAGCTGCCTGTGTGATCAGAGGTCACATAATGGCACAGAAGGAGTAAGTGATTCTTATGCAATTTGCCTCATCCTTGCCAATTGCAGGCATAACTCATGAATTATTTAAACACCTACTATCCTTGAGTAAGCCCTGTGTTGCTTTAAGTATTCCTAAAGAATGCTTTCAAAGCTTCCCTTAAGGAATCATATTTGGATCAATCACTTTCCAGTTGCTGGGGCAAAATACCCAACACCCACAACTTAAATGAGGAAAGGTTTATTGTGGCTCATAGTTTTAGTGGATTCAGTCCATGGTTGCCTAGCTTCATGGGATGGCAGAGCGGCATGGCAGAGGAAAGCTGTTCACATATGGTAGCCAGGAAGCAGAAGGAGAAGGGAGGAGCTGGGGAATAGAACACAACAGTTAGAGTCATGCCTCCAGTGACTCACTTCCAACTAGGCCCTACCTCCTAACAGCACATTCAGCTACTGAACTCATCAATGGATGAATCCACTGATGAGTATAATGCATCCTCACATGTGATCACCTTCCAAACACATAAGACTCTTGGGGGGACATTTTATATCCAAACTACAGTAGGTAACAACACTTAGGGGTAGTAAGTGAAGTAAAAGCAGTGGGCCTGAAGAGTTGGGTCAAAGTCCAGAACTTTGAGGATCCTGGCAGACTGGTGGTCTTGAGTTCAACCCTATCATCTATGCTCAATGGTCCCTAATTCAAAGCAGTTTTTGAAGAGGCCAGTTAACTAGGGAGTGAAGCAAAAGTATAACAATAACAATAATAGCAACCATTTTAATAAGAAACATTTGGCAGGTGTTTATGTGCCAGAAACTACATTAGTCTTGAAAATATTCCATAATATGTTATTATTTTTATTTTTCAGATGGGGAAACTAAAGCACTGAGACATTAAATTACCAATTCAAGGTCACATAGTAAGTGGCGGAGCTGAATCAGCTAACATTTTCCCCCAAGTTCAGTGTTGATCTTTGTCAGGAGAGCTGGCATGATAAACATGGAATAGATTTCTAGGGATGTCCTTGCAACATTGTGTGGGTGCTGCAGGACTATGCCAAGATCTCCTGGAGTGACAGGGACCTTTATTTCCCAAACTCCTGGGAAAGTTGGCGGCTGATGACACTCTGAGCGTAGTCCTCTGCACATTGTGTTTAGCAGAAGAAAGCCACTTCAAATAAGGTCATACAGCTGGACTCGAAGGACATGTCTATGGGAAGAATGTGATATAAAGCTCTGGTCTTCTCACCTGCAAGCTAGACAGCTTTGCAAGGCCATCTCTCAAACACTGTCTTCTCTCTTTTGCAGGTATGGAAGCTAAAGACATCCGCCACCTCCCATGCCCAGCTTGGACCTCCAGGATGGTGGAAGGTGCCTAGTTTCAGACAAACTTGGCTTTCTATGCTGGCTTGAACACTTCCTCCCCAACCATATACCTTGGGTAAATCCTATTACCTTCCCTAGCTTCATATATCTGTTTGGTGGAAACGATATTCTGGGGTGGCCACTTGACAGAATCTATTGCTCAGTGATCAGTTGATGCCTGTCTGTCTCTCACTTAGCACACACAGGGCCTGACATGTGGCCTGGCGTGTGGTATCTGCAGGAAGTCAGGAAAGGCAGAAGCCAAGAGGTTCTCTGGTGAAGGATCTTTTGGGCAGGTGCTTAGAAAGCCTTTGGCTTAAGAGGTGCTCCTAGTCTTCATCAGTGTGAGAACCCCAGCCACGACTATCTGCCAGAACAGCAATGCTTGCTGGTTTGTTTTATGGAAAATTTCTAAGCTGGTTATGTGCTAACACTGTCATACATTTTTATAGATCTATTTTGATTTTCCTATATATAAGCATATAGGAGCTGGGTATGATGCACATCTGTAATTCCAGTGTTTTGGAGGCTGAGGCAGGAGAATTAATGTAAGTTCGAGGCCAGGCTGGCTTATACTGAGAGACCCTGTCTCAAAAAACAAAATAAATAAAAACAAACAAAGTACACATTGAATGGCCCTGCCATTTTGTCAGGCATGCAACCCTGCAGGGCCATGGAGACTCACTGCAAGAGTACAGAGTTTAGTGAGGCTGGGTGCTCTCTACTGTGGGCATGGGATCAGTCAGCTCAGGGAGATGTTGAGTGCTTGAGAGGAGGATCTCATGCACACTGCTCTTTCTCTGCCTTCTTTTGTGTGTGTGTGTGTGTGTGTGTGTGTGTGTGTGTGTATTACTAGTGATTGAACCTAGGGCTTTCACACTGAGCTACACTCCCAGAGTTAAAAAAAAATTATTTTGAGGTCTTGCTAAGTTGCTAAGATGCCCAGGCTGTGCTCAACTTTGTGATCCTCTTGCCTCAGCCTCTTCGGAGTGTTATAATTACAGATGTGGGCCATCACACCTGGCTTCTTTGCATTTGTCTTTCCCTGCAGATGCTGTTTTGTATTTATATTGTGCGGTGCTGGTGGGATGTGTGTTGGTGTCCTTTGCATGTCAATTTCACTTAAAAGAACTATTTATCTCACTAAATTGTGTTACAAACCACAAATTTTTTTTAAAAAAGCTCTTTATCTGCTGGAAGCAGCATGACCAGGAGATTTTAGCACTTGTTTGGATCTCAGTTCCCCAGGTGAGAAGAATCGTGCCTCTTCTTATATATTTGCTAATTATCAAAAGGGAGCTTGTAGTAAGAAGCCTCTCTCACTGTTGGCGAAGTTGGTTCACAGAAACTCGTGAGTCCCCCTGGGACAGTCATGGGCAGCAGAACCAGTTGGGCAGGTGCTTTTTCCTGCATTTGCTTCCTGGGGATAGAAGTCAAGATATTTAACCTGAGATCAGGAGATTGGAGGCTTGCTGGGATAACAAAGAAGCCTGCTCTGCTAAGCATTCCCAGAGCTCAGCTGCTGGGTCATGGAAGACCAGGCCGCAGCTGCAGCAGAGAGGAGAGGGGTAGTAGGCAGCAATCACATTAATGACCTCACTGTCTTCCTGCCTGGGTAGCTTGTGCCCACACATTAGCAATGAGAAGCATCAGGATTCTTGGGAGAGCGATGTAATGAAAAAGCTCACGAGGCTTCCTGGCTTGTCCCTCCCCGCTCCTGGCCATGAGAATCTCTGTTGGAGAGCAAGCAGACTCTATATAGGATGGGACTCTTTCTTTGCTCTGAAGCTGGCTTGTCATGACCAAAGAATACGGACTATGGTGCGGAATGGTGGAAGCTGTGAGAGAGAGGTGAATGTTCAAAGTACAGAAGCAACATGAGGGATCAGAAAAAACATTTCCCTATATCTTGCTGTCCTCTACTAAGGTGCCTTGAGAGCATGTCTCAACCTCAGCGTGAGTGACATTGGGCTCAGATAAATCTTTGTTGTTGGGGGCTGCTCTGTGTGTCATGGATGTTTAGTAGAATCTCTGATCTGTGCATATTTAATGGCAAAATTGCTTCCCTCACCTCAGTTGCAACCATCAAAAATGTTTCTAGATGCCACTTGAGAATCTAGGCTTTTAATACTTTCATGTATTTACATCATTATTTTTGTGAAAGGGTCAAAAATTTCGGTTTTTAACATATAATAATGTTAAGACATTTAATAATATTCCTACTTATGTTAACATCATCTCTCCTTGTAGTTTTACTTTATTTTTATAATAGTCATTAAAGTACTATAAACCGCTATTCAACAGAGTAATTGAAGAGACATCCTATTTCTTGCCTTCTCTTTGTTTGATGAGGATGCTGTTAGGATTTATTAGGTAATTGTAGTGGTTGATTGATTGTGTCAACTTGAGAAATTTAGAAGCTCAACTAAGTCAGCTCAGCAATTCTACACCCTAGGGTGTAGAGGACCTGCCTTAAGGTGGCTGTCTTCACTCTAGGGTGTAGGGGACCCACCCTAGGGCAGCTTGTTGTCTGGACGATCTTTGCCTTCAGTTTGGACGTTGTCTCCTGGCTTCTAGTGCACATTCTTCAGCTTCCACCTTGAAGCCTTCCACCACGGACTCTTCAGCCTTCTGCTGTAAATCCTTCGGCCTCCTGATATGGACTTGAACAAGACACTCTGGCTATCAGAAGCCAGTCTTGTAATTTCTTATACATTTGTGTATCTTGTGTGATATCTGTTTCTCTCGTAAAACCCTGACTGATACAGTGATGAAACTGGTGAGTCTTCTGGATGCTGATTAAAGAGGATGCTGATTAAATGCTTCAATAGTAAGTCCCATGATGAACTTCACAACTTATTAATGAATAAGAATCAATAGCAGCATACTGTATCAGGACTGCTCAGGTGGAGGGAGATCAGATAAATGCCTGGGGACAGCATTTTCACCATGAACTCAGCCTCCTGTCAGCCTGCCCCAATTCCTTGTCCTGTTCTTGGTGGGGTTCTCTTTACTCCTTTCCAAACAACGTGGGCTGGGAAATGCAAAGTGCTTTACCCTAAACAAAACAAAACAGAGGAAAAGGAAGCCAGTGGGAAAATAATAATAATAATCAAGCAATATGTTCCCAAGCTCTTGGATGCTGGCCTTTCCAGTGAGCTCGATCACCATCTCCTCCACACAGGGCCATTGAAAGCTGGTCAGCAGGAGGGTCCTTGTTGGTCTCAGAGGAAGCACAAGCCCCCTCAGAGAGAGCAGAATGCCTTTGTATCCAGGGAACAAACAGTGGTTAGCCTCTCAGCACTTAATAGCCTCAGCAAGGTGAAGGTTACTGGAGGAAGCTGAGCAAAATACTGCAGGACTTGCCTGCAAAACCCCAGTTGTCAAGGCTGTTTGGCTAGCAGACCCTGCAACTGTTTTCTGAGGAACGCTATTTTTCCTGCTTTCATTGTTCCTTTTTCATCATCTGCACTCATTTCTTGGCATGCTTTTCCTCTGCTGAATGCATACATGTGTGTGAACGTCCTCTTAACACATGCCAGCGTGCGCACACACAGAATCCACGTTTCCTGTCTGGAAACCAAGGAGATGGCGGAGGGCCAGCTTCACCCCAGATCCCACGTGCTTGAGATGGACCCTGCCCTGTCAAATATCTGTGTTGGTACAGTACTCATTCTTGATAGCTAGGCTATCAAAGAGCAAGACTTTGAAAGGATCTTTCAAAATTTCCTTTTAAATTGGATCATTTCCCTCTGTGATGGAAATACTGTGACAGTATTCCATACGTACCTCAGAAAAAAATTTAAATTTAAACAAAAAGAAGTAGAAAGTAAGAGGAAAGGAAGTGAGTGGTGGCTTATGAGAGAGAGAGAGAGAGAGAGAGGGAGAAGCAGAGGCAGAGAGAGGATGAAGACAGAGACAGAGACAGTGCCTGTTTTTCCCACAGAAAGCTGGCTCCCAGCATGCTCTGGTCAGCTCTGCATGGAACCCAATAGGATGTTTTGCTGTCCGCAGACTCAAAGCCTCTCAAAGGCCTGCCTGTGCGTATTTTTTCTCCCCTTGTGCTCCCCACAGAGCCTAACATGAAGGAAGAGCTCCGTACATTTTTGTCAACTATTAAATATTGTTATTATGTTATTTAAAATATGCCAGTGAAGGAAGAGGATGGGCCAGCAACCAGGGTCCCCTGTACGCCGCCCTCGGCGATTATGTTGTCACCCGCTCCTTTCACAGAGGAGGGACTTTGACAGAGTTGCTGAGGCGAGCAGTGGCAGAGCCAGGAGGCCCCCTCCTTCGAATCCCAGTCCTTTCCTAATTCATCATCTATACTCTTAAATCTTTCTGATTAAGGTTGCTCAGAACAGTCTAACAGTGCTTGATTATTTAAAACCAGTCTTCTCCTTTAATCTTCCAGGACCATTTGAACATGAAGTCAATGTTTATCTTTTTTAAAAAGTGCTGCATATTTCCCCCCTTTTATTAGAATATGTTTATGATACATAGTAAGTGCACTCATGAGGAATTGATACATGAGTATCACATCTTGAGCCTTTTTTGTGTGCCCCCTCCCCTTCTCTCTCTCCCATCTCCTCCATCTCCAGATCCCCTTCTTTTCTCCAATTCCTGTTTGTCCTTGGTCCTAAGTCTTGGTAATGTGTCTTTTTCACTCATGGGGACAAAAAGTACAGTCAAACAAACAGACCTGAGACACCCAGCCCATCACCTGGCTTTCCTGGGTCAGAAGGCCCAGGCCCCAGACATTAGTATTCATAGGTGAATCTGATGTACAGTGACTGGGAACCCTGGCTCTGAATGGTGTACCATTGTCCATGGTGTTATTTCCAGAGTCCATGTTCCCCAAGCTCAGCTTGAGGTTCTTATTCTCTGTGAAAATGTCACACCGTCGTAAAACTTCCATGATTTTCCCCTGACCGGTAAATTATTACTGTTAATACATGGATTTTTTTGGGGGAAAGTCAACATGTAATTTATTCTCCTCTCTTTCATTGTGATAGACATTTTTTGGCTATTCATAAAAAGACCACATCTCCCAGCCTCCTTTGTAGCCCTGTTTGGACTGTGTGAGTTAGTCCTGGCCTATAGCATGTGAGAGGATGTAGTATGTATAAATTTGGATTGTGCCTTTAAAAGGAAAGAAATCTACCTATTCTTTTCTTTCTCCCCTACCTACTACTTACTATACCAACAGTGATGCAGACTGTCATTAAATAGAGAAACAAACTTTTTCTTTATTTTTTTGAGACAGAGTCTCAAACTCTTGGCAATTCTCCTGCCTCAGCCTCCCAAGTGTGGGGACTACAGATGTGTACAACCATACCCAATGAAATGTCTTAGGCAAGCCCCTGTAGCTTTGTTCTTTGTCATAGGAGCTCAATTAATACAACAAGGCTGATGAGGGGTAAACTAAAACTTTGGAATTCCTGCATCTTGCTTCCTCTGTTTATTGTCTATGGCATGGCACACACTGAGGTCCTTCTGCCTGGGACCAAGTCTTCTACCTTCTTTCTAATTTAGCAGACCACACCAAGACAGAATGGAGGCATACAGGTTCCCTTATTTAAAGACAACCATGTGAGCAAAGGCAAAGAACCGTAGCACAGCACAGTACCAAGCCTGCCACTTATTCATGAGTATTTGTATTCTCTTCATCTGGAGCACACGGCAGGGTTACATTTCCAAGTCTTCCCTGCAGGTAGCTGTGGGCACATGACTGAGTTATTTGATTCATTCTATTAGATCAATAAACCTTCAAATCTTCTCACCAGCCTCTGCATTGTTTGCCACTCTACGTTTTCTACTTTTTTGCTTCCGTCCTCACCCAGCCTGTTCCCTTGAGTCTACAGGAATTGGTGCTCTCAGAATTGACTTCACACCTGCTCTGTACTGAGAAACCATTTTCCCTGCTCCTTCTAACCTTATCACAATATTCCACCCATGTCCAGCATTCATCTCACAGGCTGCATTTGGAGGAAACTGTTGATTCACAAAAGTAAGGTCATACCACCATGCATGCTTTCTCCCTCAAATTAATTTGCCCATTGTTACTTTCTGTGGCATTGTTTTCACATACCTATTTCTAGCCTGCCTCAGGCTGTGTGCCACATTTCTGGCTTTGGAGGAAGCATGCCTGAAAGAGCATAGAAATATCTTTTATGACATTCTTTTTTTTCTGACAGCATAATGCCAGCTGCAATCTTTGTTTTTGTGCTCTGTAGTTTCCCTTAGAGTAGGGGCATTTGTGTATTTCTAACTCGGGTGTCCTCTTCCATTGTCAGATGCCTACTATAGCAAGCATGTGTCAATGGAACTGAAACTCAAACATGTAGGCAAATCAGTGAGTACTCCTTAATAGGATGGCACTTGCAAAACTTGCAGCCTAGGCATCGTTCTAGAAGCATACTTCTTTGTACAATAAAGAAGTGACATGTAAGGTGATACTCATAGTAATGCCCCATGTATTGTTTTGAATGTTAGATGATTGTAAAAGTTGCCTTCAGAGCACGGTTCGGTTGTCCGTAGTTTAATTTTGTCGGAGTATGGATTTTCCTAACTTGCTGCTAACAAAAGAAATCTCAGTTTCTCAGTGTGGCTTAGCTCAAGTTGAGCTGCACTTTGGTTTCCAGGCCATGCCCACTACATTCCCTTCATGCTTCTTGTCTTGGTCACTTTTTTCTCGTTGCTGAGACAAACACCTGACACCCAAAATTAGGGAAGAAAAAGGTTTATTTAGCTTACAGTTCTTGGTGGTTTCAGTCCATAATCAGCTGACTCCAAAGCAGAGTGGCATGGCACTGGGGCAACACTTCAAGGCAGCAGTTAGAGCAAAAGAGAAAATGCAAGGCTCTTCTCTACCCTTAAATTGTACACAGCCCCCCCCCCCAGGGTGGGTGTAACACTCACAAAATGTCCTTGCCCTCCTTTGCACAGGATGAGCATATTTACAAAGTAAGAACCCTGGCTCCCTGCTGAGTCTCTCAGTTAAACTTCTAGACTTCTCAAGTTGACACAATGTATTAACTGTAAGACTTCTCTACTCACCTTTGCCAGAGTGTACTCTATCAGTTTGGGAAATGCAAAGTCGTGTAACAAGTAGACCCGAAGTGCCTAGTCATTCAACATTATTGCTATTTCTTATTCACAGAGCTGTGCAATGTCAG